>VDFB02279613.1:0-28519 GCA_007258455.2 Sequoia sempervirens | reverse complement strand
TTGTTTTGAAGCTCTCATTTTTGCACAAGTAGGGAAAATGTTGGCAAAGGTTGTAGAACTAGTGTTGCATGAGATTGCATTTCTTTGAGACAGCTTGTCAAACAATTCACATGCCTTGTGCATACTTCCACATTTTACATACATATCTTGTTGAAGTTCTGGTAGCTTCGGGAGGTATTATCCCAAATGAATTCATTGAAGGCAAGTCGGCCAGATCACAAACATTTATTCCATAAACATTTATTCAACTTGCTAGGTCGGCTCAAGTGAAGCTTGACTCTTGGGCTTGTATAAATAGGAGAGAGACTCTCCCCATTCAAACATAATTTTCAATTCATTCATTCGCCCTTTTGTGACCAAGAAGAAGTTTCACTGCTCAAGAAGGAGATTTATTTCTGCTAAGAAATTTGCACTACTTTCAGTGCTGGATTATATTACTGTATTCTGCCTCTTTGGCTTGATTCTCAAGTGCGATTTTCTGCACTATTGTACCTGATCTTTTATTAGTAAAGTGTTGTTGGGTTTTTCACCCTTGAGTAGAAGGGTTTTCCTAAAATAAAATCTGTGTGTTCACTGTTCTGTGTTTACTTTTCTGCTTACTGTTCATAGCTGATCCAAAAATTAACATATCTATCAAGGCACATGCAACCATAACATGTTGAAGGGATTTACTTAGTCAGGATTTGAATACTATATTGAAATTATGTTGAATTTTGAATTTTAAGAATCAAGTAGAAATATTTGTGGGTTCACTCTGAATTTAAATTGGGGTCTTATTTGAAAAGAAAAATTAGCCACATTCATCATTTCTACCATTCCTAATAATGTTAGTTCTCATTGTATATGTTGTAAAAAATTAATTATAAATGAGGGTGTAATAATTTTTCTCCAAATATGATGTCACTTTTCATTTTCTAATTTAATTGTTTATTGTAAGATTGATTGATTTCCTGTTATAGATTTCACCTTTCTCTCAGCCAAAAGTTTTAGAAGATGTAAATGTTTTTTAAATTTTATAAATTTAGCGATCATAATAAATTCTAAACCACGAGATCTAGACAAACAAATTGTATCATTTTGTGGCCTTTAATCCAACTATGTCTACGCATTTCTTAATTTTGCATTTTGGCTGCATGCGAGTAGGACACAAGTAAAGCTTACAAAGTCGAGTTCTAGAGTGTTACATTGATTCAAATAGCTTGAAAGCGTCCTTGCAAAAGCCATTTTGAACTCTTCCTGCAATCAGTGTTCTATGAGATGACATTTCTTTGAGACAACTTGTTAAACAGATCACATGCTTTGCGTATGCTTCTACATTTTGCTGGCATGTTTTCTAAGGCACATGCAACTACAACATTTGACAAAAGTCCACTTTCTAGTATGTTTTGATGGATGTTGATACCCTGTCCTAAAGCTGCCATTTGGGCACAGGCTGGGAGAATTTTGGCAAAGGTTATGGAGTTGGGCACAAGAAAGTAGTCCTCAAAATTGTACACAAGTCTCGTGAAACTTCCCTTCAAAATGCTTCCCGAGAAAGTTCTACATGTGATGCCAATTTCAGTGTTTTTCTAATGTGTCAACCTATATCATCCATTGAAGACGACACTCTTTGCAATGAACAGCAGCCAACAACTAAAGGATAGTTTCGTCTTATATACCAAAATCTACAAATGTGTAAAACCTTGCACAACGAACAAATCCAGGAGACATGACAATAAATTACAACGGAAAATCCCTGTAAACACCTAATTCTGCTGCTGCAAAACTAAGCCAAAAAACATGACTAAACAAATACGAAGATACAAACCTTTCTTTCAACAATTTCTATATCAAGTTTTTGGCCACCTCATTCTGTTATAAAGGAAATTTTTGATGCAGCAGCCATGTTTTACAAGAGTGAGGAAGTTGTTATACATTCTGGTACCTGTTTATAGACTAAGACTCCGAAGTCCACAAATGCTCCATTTTCAACTCCCTGAATCGTGATTAACAGTGCCACTTAGAAGATTCATCAAAAGCAATGCCTTACGCTTTGTCCGTGGTGTCCCATCCTCAAGAAACTGGCTACAATGCTCTATCACGCCAGCTTGCCGAGCCTCGACGGCCCTTTGCCAACTACTGCAACAAAGGGATGATAAAATTATCACAGCATGCTGTCTGCTCCTGAAAGTACCCTCCCTGAGCACCTTGACCATTCTCCCCATGAACCCCTCCTGGAGGTCAAGTGCATCCCGCCCCTCTCGTACAGTGGTCAACATGTTAAGGAGACAAAGAGGCCTCTCAACAGATTCATTCAACGCGTCTACACTGTTGACAACAGCCTTCAGTAGCAGGTCCACTGCCCCTGCCATGATTGCCTTTTTCCTGTTTTTACTATTGAAAAAGAGATTACGGAGTGCAGTAGTTGCCTCCTTTCGAGCACGACCATCTCCCTCTACAGAGAGCCTTACAAGGGCACCAATAGCATCAGAATGGCTTCCGATTGTGGCCTTGTTCACATCCACTATTGACCAGTTTTTTAGGGTTTCAGCAGCAGTAGCCCTAGTATCCATAGAACCATGCTTTAGCCCATTAACAATCAAATCTACAACACCCTCGGCAACTCTACCTACTTTGTTATCATAATCCAAGCTCAAGTAATAAAATGCCCGCATAGCAATTTTTTTAGTCCGTGAATCCCTACACGAAAGAAAAGGTATAATTCTAGTCAGAGCTCCAGCCTCCACAATTTGGAGCCGCGTCTCACAGTTATGCTTGGCAAGGGTTCGAATCTCTCGAATAGCACCCCTCCGGGATTGCACTACAGCCTTATTGTTGCTGGTGGTATCGTCTAGCGCTTTTACTAGGATTTCTAGGTTTTCTAAAGTTTCTTGAGCAGGGGCCGTGGAGATGTGCCTCTCTCCATCATCTGAAATGGCCGGACGCTTCAAGTCCACACTAGGGGCTTGTACCCACTGTGCCCCTAGTGCCCACTCTGATATGAGGCTACGAAGAGCATAATTCGGTATCAAATTAGTATCGTTAAGAGGCAACTTGGTATTAGGGCATAAACGCTTACCGGATTCTAACCACCGTTGTATGGACGATCTATCATATGTCTGGCCTGTGCACAGGATGACTGGGTCACTCATCAGTTCCGAGCTTATAGGGCACATGAAATCATCTGGCGGCTTACGATCCATTTTTTCAAAGCCCCAGCGTTCTCCTCAAACTTTTAAACCCTCATTTTTATCACAATCTTCGAAACCCTGGCTTTCTTATAAATTCCGACTGTAACAATTAACAAGTGCCACGTAGTGGCTAGTACTTATTTTAATTATAATATTTTAAATTTAATAAAAATAAATGCAAGTTTTGCGAATAAAATTAAATGTTAGTTTTATTAATTATAATAGTAACAAATTATTTTAAAATGTCACATTAATGTTTTTTTAATTAACATTAATAATTATTAATCTTATCTTAATTATATTATATAAAAATCAATAATCTTATATAAAAATAATTATATATTAAAATTATAAATATTATAAATATCAAACTAAATAAATAAAAAATCAAGTGATAGAATAATATAATTAGAAGGAAAAAATATAATTATATAAATATAAAATTTATCTAATAATTATGTAACTATGTATTATATAATATAAATTTACTATATTGTATTAAAAAATATTTATTGATTAGATAATATAAATTTAAATATATATATTTAAAAAAAAATCTATATTAAATAAAATGAAATGATTATATAATATAATTATAAGAAATAATTAAATTATAATTATTTACACATAAAATTTATATAATTATTTTGTTAAATAACTAGCATATCTATCCTATTTCATAGGCTATATAGAAAATGTCGAGAGGTATGGATTGGAGGAATCCAAAATGACAGAAAATATTTGTGTTTTTGTTATAATATTTTCTTTAGTTGCATCATATACAATAAGAGTGTTATCATCATTCACTGTATTGTCATTGGATTATATTATCATATACAATAAGAGTGTCATAATCATTCACTGTATTATGCGAAAAGGTTTACATAAATTTCACTTTTAAACTTTCCAAATCACAAATGGTAGGAAAAAGACTAAATTGTGTGAGTTCATAGCTTAATCTATAGCTTGGGAGAAACATCTACATCATTCATCTTGAATTTTGGAATATGATAATCTTGAATTATTAGATATAAATCATCTTTCAAAATATAATACAATTCTTTTCTCTTTTGCATGGCTCAATGGTAGGCTTGTCAAACATTTTCTTGTTAAGATCTGGTGTTTTGTTGTGGGCCCAGAGCAGTGTCTTTGCCATTTAGTATTGTGCCAATCCAGAGAACAAATTACTTCGCCCACAGGCAATTAAGGAATACAAAATCTTTAAAATAATGTTAATAAACTCAAGCAGGATTTGGAAGAGCAGCTGGCAACTCAACACCATAACAATCAAATTTGCTACTTGGATAATTATGAGCAGCAATTGGGTAAACTGCAACTCCATTTTCAGTTGTTTAGAGTTCAGTAGAAGGCTGGGCCTTCATAGCATCCTCACCTAGAGAGGTATGGGTATGGATGTAGATATCAAGGACCTTCAAATGAGGGCACATGAGTAAATTAAAAAGGGTGCAGCTATATTATATATAAATATAGTCACCAGAGGATGTGGGATAAGGACAAGGGTAGGTTCCACTGCCCAATACGAAAATTTGTTGTAGCTCATTCATATGTTTAACAATTATCAAATAGCTCAAATATGAGGTTGGTATAAACAATAGAGCACAACATGGCAAACAAACCTGCAACAAATACAGTTGAATTTGCTTATCTAAGGGCAACGAGTGACACATCTAATGGAGCTAATGACGCCCCCAACCTCACTAAAAGTTGTAACGGTTCCTGTTTTCAAACTATGATCAGGGCAAAGACAACAAAGTGCATACACCTGATGATGAATATGTGAAGGATGATTAAGAAAGTGCTAATGATTAAAAGCCATGACACCCAATCATCATATCTAAATATCTAGTTGTGATATTACTGTTGCTATGTTCCCTTGATCTTATATCTCCAGGTTGAATAGTAGTTTAAGGACTTTTATTGCATTAGATTTGACAGGCATAAGACCTTTTGAATAGAGTAAGAAAATTTGAATTTTCGCATTAACTATATGCTATAAAAATGTTCTCTGAAGGTTTAACTATGCTTATTTTGATAGCAATTACACCTCTTACTACTTAATAATAAGTACAACAGAACCAGGGTATGATGTCCTATTTACTGTGTCATACAGTAATACTTATCTAACAAATAACATTCATGGTTTCCTTAAAAATCGATGCAAGAATTTACCAAGACAAAAAACAATATCAACCACAATAAAATAAAAGACAGAAAATGCACAGGTATCCACAAACAGTTCATGGGATAGAATTTATCTGTAAAGTCACAAGTCTGCCTGCTCATTCCATCTAGTTTTACATCCTTAAATTCTAAAGTCAGTTTCTCACAAACATATACTGCCAGATAATACCATCTTCATCTCCATTTCTGTAATTACTAATTACTCATTACTTATATGCTTTGTTTTTATCTTTTACAATTTTTTGTATTTTTTTAATTTCTTTATCCCTTGTTTCCATCATTACTCTTTTAGAATTCTCCATACTATACTTCTACTATCATCTGTATTTTGTCAACCTAAAAGCAACAGATTCTGCAATTATCAATACATTAATTAAGTATGCCTAAAGATCATGGTTCAAATAGTAAGCAAAGATAAGTTGTAACACATCCTTGGCTACAGGTTTAAGTCACGTAGGTGACATCCCAGTAAATTTATCATCCAGGGAATGGACCCCCAATATATCTGGGGCCCAGGGGTTGGCCGTAACCATTCATTTACTGATAATTAGAGTATGCTCCGAACTCCTAACCTCATCCAACTAAATACTCTTCAACTTATTGACATCGCAATGTTCAAGACATGCCTCCTCCAAAAAAATATCCGAACAACTAAACAAAAAATGATGGATTAAAGGTAAAAACTTACCCCTAAAGCCGTAAATTTACATTGTAAATCCCTAATCCACAACGAAGAATGCATAAAACATAATACAAGTTATTAAGCTAGACATAAACCCTGAACTGAACTATGTGAACAAACCTACCCTCCAACGAGAGTTCTCGACCGTCAAACCCTCATCCACAACAACAGAGGCAGATTGAATATTGCAGCCGTGATAAAATAAAAGCTATCAGTTAATCTGATTTGTAGGCATTTTGAATGATTCGGCTCAAACAGAAACAAAACCAACATGAACATGAACAATTGAATTACGATAAATACTCTAATAGCTTCCAAATTTTCTCTATAAAATCAAACTTCCCTGTTTGACTCACCCACTGAACATCATTTCCCTGTCAATCAACATAATCAAACCGCCATAAAATCAAAGATTTCAAACCCCCAAAAACTACACTTTTATGCACCGTAATCTCAAATTTCCAAACACTAACGCAATTCAATCATCAAAACACAAGGCGTGCAAACAAAAACACAGAATAAAAATCTCAGAAGCGAAGCGTACTAGAAAAAATAAATAATTCATTGTTCACTTATCATTTCAGGCTGTTGCCACTTGAAATTTTAAATTGTATTCTTTAACGTGTCACTTAATTCTCACCTTGGCGCTGATGCACGATAAAAGGCATGTAACAAAAAGAATCCAATGCCTCATATAAAGGCTCGCGGTTTTCTTTGAATTGTTCCCTTGATGCCTCTAATATATTCCCATGGGGCGGCTTGGGCTTCTATTTTCATGGATCAAGCGGTCCCATGGAGCAAACAAAATTATGCTACAGGATTAATTGGAATCTCCTCCTGAAAAATAGCAGCCCCTACCTTTTAGGACTGCAAATTTCAGCGGGTGAAATTGAGGTGGGGCTAGAAATTGCCCCTACAGCTTAGGAATTTTTTAAGAATTTTTTCTGCCACTTGTCTATCACTTTGAATTTTAAATTCCTAAAAAAAACTAAAAAATGAGAGAATTTTTATTTGTTTATTAATTTTTATCAAATTACTCCACTTTATCCCTTGATTTTTGGAGCTCAAACTTTTAAGCTGAATTGCAAAATTGAATTCATGGGACCACCATCTTTAAAATATTCCTAAAAAATCTTAGCAGCACTGCTGAAATTTTTTAGGAAGCCCCCCTCCATGGGACCCACTCTAATATACATCTAAAACTTCGAAAAAAAAATATCGTCACTTACTCATTATTGAGTATACTAAAATTTTGCAACAAAAGCCTTATAAAAATGCTCAACAAACACTCATAATGGCATGCCTCCACAGTGGTCTTTTACTTGCATTAAGAAGGCATTTAAGACTGCCACATAGTGGCTTCAAAACAGTTTTAAAAGATAATAAAATCAGTTTTAATTTGCCATGCTACCATGGCTTTCATGCTACGGTTTTGAAACTATTTTGATAAGCATTTATAATATAACACACCCAAAAACTAACCTACACTTCATGCATTACAACTAACTTTCTATATTTCAGTTGAGGAAGCTTATCCTATATTAATTATGCATTATCTCAAAAATGAAGGGTGATGATTTCAAGAACTCTCCTTGATTTAAGGTAGAGTTTTTATGAACACGCCCAAATGCCATTGTAAATCTACGTAACAATATGTATAATAGAATCTATTTGTCTTCATGAATCTAGAAAAATATTTGAATAAAGAATATCATGAATATACATAAAAATTTAAAACACAACAAAATAAACATAAATATGTAATATTTAATATTACAAAAACAATAAATTTAAAAATAAAATAAAAATTACATAAAAAATAAATAAAAAACCCATTGACAATAATTAAAACTTTAAATACATACTTTTATTTATTTATTAAAATGTATTCTATTAGAAGTAAAATGGTTAGTGGCTTCCATATTTTGAGAGTTAAACATTAAATAAGATTATGTGATATAATTTGCATTAAATAGTTCTATTAAATAGGCAAGATAATAGTTCAATTTTCTAAAAAATAGGCAAGATAATAGTTAATTTTCTAAAAAAAAGACAAAATAATAGTTCACTTTCACTTTTCCTAAAAATCCATCAATAACACACAAAACATTTTAGCCAATCATAATCACAATAAATAATTTTTTATAATTTATAAAATTAAATATTTTACAAATTTACTTTATAAAATTAAATTTTATTTTATTTCAAAAAAAATTCTTTTTTTTGATTGGTTGAAAAGTGACTTATTAATAACTAGTTAACTAAGAAAAAACCAACTCATTGCAAATAGTATTGCCTGAGGACAAGTACTAATAACAAGTGACGTATCGCGTCTAGTTCCTCCCAGTAAACGTGGAGAGTGTTGGTTCAAAGTAGAAAGTGAATGAAAGACTAGTAGTTAATTTTAGTACTTAATGCTATACATAATGAAAATATTCGAGCTTCAACGTTTGCTGGCAAATAGAGTTCTCTTTGAGCTTAAGCTCGGGATTGGTAGGACACAATAACTCAACACACAAAAAAATAGTAAAAACTCTTCAAAATTTCTGCTGCCCTAATCTTAAATATCTAAACTAGTCTAAAGTCCATAATGTAGCTCTACATCAATGTTAGAGTTAAGCACATGTAGTATAATCTACAAAAAAATCTTTTAGCTATTCTCAAAGACTAATTTTGTTAGTCACTCTGATATTGACACAAATTTTGAAGTTAAAAACCATAAAAAAAGGGGTCAGACTTAACCAACACACTCTAAGGGTACACTCCTTAAGTGGTCGACCCACTGCCTCTTTAATCTCGAGCTTTGTCGGTGACCTTTATCGTTTCTCTTTTTGCATTTATCTTTTCTATTTCCCGTTCGTGTCATTCGCCATCGTCTATGTTATGCTACAGTGAGAAATTCAAAATTTGTAGAAAGGAAGCCACTGGGTCTGCAAAGTTTCATCGACAACCATGGAATGAGCATGCTTTGCATTATTTTTCATGGTGAAGCGAGCATATCATCATATATAGTTTCTCTCTATCTGTTGCTCAAATAAGTTATTTATAATTAATATTTAGTGTCAATTATTTTTGTAAAAAAATTAGACAATAATAAAACCAGTTTTAATTTTAGAAATAAATATATTAATAATAAATTATTAATAATTAATATTTAGTGTTTTTTTTTTTTAAATTAGACAATAATAAAACAATCTCAATTTTAAATAACAATTCTAATTAAAATTATTAAATAATAATCAATAATAAATTATTGGTTATTAATTATTTAAAATTAAAATTGATGAATAAATTACAAACAATTCATAATTCGACTTTCTAAAATTTGACATGATTTATGGTTTTATTAGAAAAGAATGTTGGATTTTGACAAACTTGACATACACGAATAACAATTTGATAATGATATTAATGTATCACAATTGAACGTACATGTACATAAAAATATCTAAGACTTCAACATAACCATTTTGTATATATCCTATGAATTTTGTATTTCATGAAACCACATCATATTGAGGAATTTTATCTAGCAATTCTTATGCCATTGCATTCATCCACATTTTCATTCATGTCTATAAGTACATGCATTATTACAATATTTGACCCAAAAAAATGTTTTATATTATTTCTTGATGGATCTCCATATCCAACTTTAAAGCTTCCATTTCAGTAAACATGAGGACGTTGGTAAATGTCATTGAGTTTGGTTGTATGCCTTCTAATTTCACTTGCCTAAATATTGTAATAGGTTGTTACGTACCTAGTTTGCATTTTAATCTACAAGGTATCACATTTCATGAAATGTCATTTCAGTTGAGGCATTCTATCAAGTAGTTCTCATGCCTTGTTAGGGCTCTGACATTTTGCATATGAGTTCGCATTTCATTGAAGGATTTGGCTCCACATTAACTAATTGCTCATGATTGATTTTTTTTTTCTATTTCATGTTTAATTTGTGATTATTGCAATTGCACTTCTTGGAGGCATTCTACCAAGCAGTTCACTAGCATTGAAGCATTAATTTGGTTCACACAAATTACTACGTACAACTCTTTGAACATTTTATTTGGAAACTCCTTGAAGCATCAAGTTAGTGAGTGTTAGAGACTAGTATTGAAGCATATGTACTAGATATTATACCCATTAACATTCATTCACATTGTTAACAACATCTCCCCCAAATAGTCTCCTCTATCTTCCCTTACGTGTCATAGTTCCCAATGTTTACACACTCAACCAATTGACTATCTTGATTGATGAAACTAGACAAAAGTGGTGAAGCAATTGTTGTATTTGGCATCATGTATGTAGAATTAAGAGTGGTAGCAATAACCTACCTATAAGAATTTTTAGAAGGCTTGCTATTAGAAAGACATGTCCTATATTTATAATTTATACATGGGTTATCTACGACCACCCATTTGTTATAAATTTCCTATACTACTAAAATTCCCCTTATGAAGCATGCGGTGAAATAATATGATCTTCACTACATGCTTCATAAGCGAGGAATTTTAGTAGTATGGAGCATGCAGTGAAGATCATATTTCATAAATGAAGAGAACGTCTTGTTGAAAGTTTCATTTGTAAAATAGACCCAAAATCATGAATTACTAAAAATATCCATTGTCTAAGCAAGGACTCAACCATATCCTTATGTACCACCTAGATACTTTGAGCCATCTACACTTATCAATTGAGTCAGCATAGATTTGCATTTGTAGATATTTTATATTTAAGTGGTGAAGAGACTTATTTGTGTAAAATGAAGAGACGATTAGTAGTCATAACGTACTATTTGGTATAACCTATAGAGAACAAAGATGAAAATACAAGAAAAAAATATAGTTCACAATTAGTTGTTTCTATCATGTATTGATTTTCATGGAGTTACAGTAGATTTGTGCCTAAGCCATAAATGATTGTACTCAATTTAAATGCAAACCTTGTTCAATTGATATAAATTGTATAGTATCACCTACTTTTATTGTTGTGGGCATATCTAACACGAAACAAATATACAACTCTATGGAAATGAATATATGGTGGAAATAACTAATTGTAAACTACATTTATTTTTCTTGTCTTTTAATCTTTGTTCTTTATAGGTTATACCATATAGTATGTTATGACTACTAACCCTCTCTTCAATTTGCACAAATAAATCTCTTCACCGCTTAAATATAAGATAGCTACAAATAAAAATATATGCCAAATCAATAAGAGAGGATGGCTCAAACTATCTAGGTGGTAGGTAAGGATATAAGGATATGGTTGAGTCTTTGCTTAGGTGATGAAGTTTTTTAGTAATTCATGATCTTGGGTCTATTTTAAAAATGGATACTTTTAACAAGATGTACTCTTCATTTATGAAATATGATCTTCAATATGTGCTTCATAAGTGGGGAATTTTAGTAGTATAGGAAATTTATAACAAATGGGTGGCCCTAGGTAACCCGTATAAATTATAAATATAGGACATGTCTTTCTAATAGCAAGCCTTCTAAAAATTCTAAATATAGTGTTTGATTCAATTATAGGTAAGTTATTAATCTACCACTTTTAATTCTACATACATGATGCCAAATACAACAATTGCTTCACCACTTTTGTCTAGTTTCATCAACCGGGCTAGTCAATGGGTTGAATGTGTAGACATTGGGAACTATGAAAGGTAAGGGAAGATAGAGGAGAATACTTAGGAGAGATGTTAACAATGTGAATGAATGTTAATGGGCATAATATCTAGTATATATGCTTCAATACTAGTCTCTAACACTCACTAGCTTGATGCTTCAAGGAGTTTCCAAATAAAATGTTCAAAGAGTTGTATGTAGTAATTTGTGGGAACCAAATTAATGCTTCAACGCTAGTGAACTGCTTGGTATAATGCCTCCAAGAAGTGCAATTGCAATAATCACAAATTAAACATGAAATAAAAAAAATCAAACATGAGCAATTAGTTAATGTGGGGCCAAATCCTTCAATGAAATGCAAACTCATAAATGCAAAATGTCAGAGCCTTAACAAGGCATGAGAACTACTTGATAGAATGCCTCAATTGAAATGACATTACATGAAATGTGATACCTTGTAGATTAAAATGCAAACTAGGTACGTAACAACCTATTACAATATTTAGGCAAGTAAAATTAGAAGGCATAAAACCAAACTCAATGACATTTACCAATGTCCTCATGTTTACTGAAATGGAAGCTTTAAAGTTGGATATGGAGATCCATCAAGAAATAATATAAAACATTTTTTTGGGTCAAATATTGTAATTATGCATGTATATATAGACATGCATGAAAATGTGGATGAATGCAATGGAATAGGAATTGCTAGATAAAATGCCTCAACATTATGTGGTTTCATAAAATACAAAATTCATAGAATATGTACAAAATGATTATGTTGAAGTCTTAGATATTTTTATGTACATGTACATTCAATTGTGATACATTAATATCATTATCAAATTGTCATTTGTGTATGTCAAGTTTGTCAAAATTCAATATTCTTTTCTAATAAAACCATAAATCGTGTCAAAATTTAGAAAGTTGAATTATGAATTGTTTGTATTTATTCATCAATTTTAATTTTAAATAATTAATAACCAATAATTTATTATTGATTATTATTTAATAATTTTAATTAGAATTATTTTTTATTAGCAAAAAACAGGTTTTGTGGGGACCAAAAACCCCTTACAAACAGGTTTTGAGGGGACCTGAAACCCCTTACAAACAAAGAAAGATGCAGAAAGATAGGAACAAAGACAATCAATAGCCCAACATCAGTAGTCTATCAAAAGATATACAAGACAAACCAAATTGCAAGAAATCAGCTTTGAAGGGACTGAAAACCCTTTTACATCCAAGAGCACAAGGGCCTTAACCCCAGAACAACTTTAAAGAAACTGCTTGACTCCACTAGGAACCAACCACAACTTGCAACATCTACTTGAAACAACTGCTCAGCACTGAGCTAAAACAAAAAGGGCTGCCAAATCACCCTTCAAGATTTGTCATTTTCCCCCCCTCCCTACCTCAATAAGAGAGCAATAAGGGAAAACCAAATTGGTGTAAAACACCAACAAAACCATTAATCTCAAAAGAGCCAGAGAAACCAAACACCCCACCTCAATAGGGGTTTTGGGAAACACAACAGAGCACTGCGAAGTAGCAACCGACCAACAACACCAAAAAGTATGAGAAGCCAACCCAACCTCCACCTCTAAAGAGAGGGCTCCCCTCTATAGGAGAGGATGAAATGAAGCCCCTTACCTCCAAATCCATGATTCTCCACGCCAAACAAGCTCCACCTCAATAAAAGCCAACACTCCACCTCAAAAGGAGCAATCTCCCCCTCTATAGGAGACATTGGCTGAAGAATCCAATAAGCAACTATAGAAGGAAGGGCTGACATAACATCCCTTAGTAGCGCAGGCATTGAATACTGGGTAGAAAAGGCAGAAACCACCTCACAGAGCTCAACCAGCTAGGTCCAAAGAGAAAACAATGAGCAAACCCTAGCACTCAAAAACAATCTCAGGGCAACACCCAACACCAAAGAAAAGGGGACCAACAACCACAAAACCCAAAGCCAAGAAAGCTTTGCATAAAACCCCTTGGAAAATGAAACCACCTCAGACCGAAAGGAGTACAGAGGGGAACCAAATAGGAACACCAAGAGACTCCACCAAAAGACTCGAAGCCAAGAACATAAGACAACCCCCTTTACGAAAGAAGACCCAACCAACCCCAAAGGGAACTCAGAAATCAAGAGAATGAGCCCTAGAAATAAAAATTGGGCGAAAGAAACACCCCTCACACAAAAGCATCCCAAAGGACAAACAAGGGAGAAGTCTAAAGTCCAAACGATTATACAAGAGAGGACAGCCAAAAGCACAAGCAAGGGAAAACCTGCAGACACTAGGAGCCCAACAACACCGAAATAGAATACCGGACAAAATCCTGCGAAGGACCAAAGGGGCCTCCGAAACCAAGGGAACAAGCAACCGCAAACCCAAAATAGAAGGGAAGTAGCCCTACTTAGAAGATTTTAACTTGGCCACTGAAAGAGGAGAGGCGTCTAGGAAACAAGGGACTCCACACCAGCAGAGCCCACCCCAAACCTCACGCTCAGCTTCAAACAGAGCAGCGTCGCACCTTTCAGAAACAAGCCTCCAGAACAAAGCTCACGCAGAAACACCTGACACCCTAAAAGCTTCAACAAGAGCTTTAGCCCACCTTTCGAAGCAAAAAGAGACCTGCCACAAAGGACTGCAGGCTTCCAAAACATGAAGCCGCAACACCATCAGGACAGGCTCAAGATCATCATCTTCAGCATCTCCATTCATCTTCTCCATCATAGGAAATCAAACACCCACCGTTGCGTCAGTTCTTGCCCACGCCCTGTCGCTCCATAAATGTATTTTAATTAGAATTGTTATTTAAAATTGATATTGTTTTATTATCTAAATTTTTTAAAAAAAAATTAACACTAAATATTAATTATTAATATATTTATTTCTAAAATTAAAATTGGTTTTATTATTGTCTATTTTTTTTTTAAATATTTGACACTAAGTATTAATTATAAATAATTTATTATAATAAATTTAATTCTAAAATTAAAATTTTAATAATTAGAATTATTAATACAATTATTAAAATCTAAAAGTTAAAAACTCAAAAATTTAAATACAACAAAAGCTTATTAGTTTTGATATATTTTATTGGTTAATCATACACGGTATGAATGGGGCAGCGAATTTGGAAAAATGCTCAATACACTTTATAATTCCCTTCTCCGTTGTGTTTTCCCACCTGACACATGTGGGATTAAGAAACCAACTTATTTGAACAACAGATAGAGAGAAACTATATCTGATGATCTACTCGCTTCACCATGAAAAATAATGCAAAGCATGCTCATTCCATGGTTGCCGATGAAACTTTGCAGACCCAATGGCTTCCTTTCTACAGATTTTGAATTTCTCACGATAGCATAACAGAGACGATGGCGAAGGAAATGAACGGGAAACGAAAAAGACAAATGCAAAAATGGAAAAGGTAAAAGGTCACCAACAAAGCTCAGGATTAAAGAGGCAGTGGGGCCGACCACCTAAGGAGTGTACCCTTAGAGTGTGTTGGTTAAGCCCGACCAAAAAAAGGGTGGTTCAAATAAATTAAAACAAATCCATGAAGGCAGGGATTAAATTTGATGGTCGTATACCTATATTTGAAGACTTTAACTGTAAAATACAGTAAAAATAAATATTTAACTATATGTTAATACATGCAATTTATTTTAGAAACTATAAAAATAAAAATATATTTTTTTTTTAGATTTTTTTAAAGATTCTAAATATTTTTAAGTTTCTTTTATTCTCAATACTTTTTGAGTTTCTTTAATAGATTTTTTAATAAAAACAACAATCTTCTCCTTCAAACCATTTTTTTGTTTTACTAGTGCAAAATATTTCATTTTTCTTTTATTAATCTGGTTTTAGAGTTTAATCTTCATTTTCCAGAGCTGCATAGAAGAAGCAAAAAGTCAGAAAAGGGAAATATTTTTTTGCACACTTACAACTTACAACAAAAAAGAAAGAAGATTTGCAAAAAGTAAAGAGATTTTGCTATACAGTTATAACTTACAACAAAAAAGAAAATGATTTTGCTACAAAGTAAGAAGAGTAAGATGATTTTCATTTTATTTCTTTTGTTCTTTTAAAAAAATAATGATTTACAAATCTTATATTAAAAATTTGTAATAGTTTACCACAGTAAAATTAACATTGTAGATTTTTTTATCGAACATTTTAGATTGCATTTAATAATATTTCATGATTTTTTTTCCTTTTTTTTTTTGTTCTGATGCAACCACTACAACCCCCTATTCTCTATATGGTTGTTAGTTTATATTAAATTATTATTTTTATGGTTCATTTTTTATAAATTTAGATCAATTTGAACAAAATATCTAAATCTTTCTTATTTTTAAAATATGTAGGGATTACAATTTGAAAATGTCTCGGAGAAAAAAAAATCAACCTTCTATCAAGCATTTTTTACCATGGTCAAGTACATTTGAAGTTGTAGCACCCAATGAAGATCATAATTTTGATTTAAATGAAGACTTAGATATTTTGGGGTACACTGAAGAGTATGTTGATGAATATCAAACAAGAGAAAACAATACACAGAAAAAAAAAAAAAAGAAAACTTGAAGTAAAACGAGAATTTCGTGAGGAATGGAAAGTAAAGTTTAAGTGGCTGAAATGTACAATATATGAAGGAAAAAAGTTATGAAATGCATATATTGTGAAACACATAATGCAGCTGGACCATGGGGAGCAGGTAATGGTTGCACTAATTTACAACATGATTCATTAGTTACTCATGCCAATTCAAACATTCATAAGATTTCACTAGCTAAATGGACATGTGGGAATGAAAAGAAAGCAAAACCTATTACAGAACATATAGCAAATGTTGATGACATTAACAAGGAAAGAGTCATCACAACTATGAAATTAGTTTTTTGGATGGTTCAAGAGGATTTACCCCTTTCAAAATATGAATCACTTTGCTCTCTTGAAATGACATTATAGTTACCAAACATGCCAAAGAATAAGGACTACAATTCATACACAAATTAGATGGCTGCAAATCAATTTCTTTTTGCTATATCTAAGTATCTTGAAGAGGTACAAACTGCTAGAATGTTGGATAGTCCTTTTTTCTCTTTGATGTTGGATGAAAGTATAGATCACAGTTTAGAGAAGCATCTTATGGTCTATGCAACTTTTTTAGACTCAAAAGGGTTGGGGCAGCCAACTTTGCAATTTTTAAAGCTCATAAATGTTTGTGATGGAAAAGGAAAAACAATTTATGATGCAATCAATGTTTTAAAGGAAGAAAGGGGGCTTTCAAATACACACTTAATAGTTTCCACAAATGGTGCTTCATCCATGGTTGGTAGTGAAAATGGGTTTGTTTCTTTTATGAAAAAATATGTTCCTAATCTTGTAGGTGTTCGTTGCATTGCTCATCATGAAGCTTTAGCTGCATCAGATGCTTCCAAAAAAATTCTTGAATTGTTATTTGTTGAAAAATTAGCAAATAAGGTGTATTCTTGGGTACAAAATTCTACTAAAAGAAACAAAGAACTCATTTCTTTACAGGAAGTCATGCAACTTGAAACTCTTCAAGCTCTTCAAATTCATGGAGTTAGATGGCTTTCAAGAGGACAAGTTATTGAAAGGCTTGTTGTATTGATGCCTCCTATATTGACTTAATGGAAAAATGAAAAGAGAAAGTCATTATATTATAAGGCAAGAATATTTTCAATTCAATTTTGTTTACACATTCTTGCAGATATAATGCTTATGTTGAACAAGCTGAATAAAAAATTTCAAGAAGAGTATGTTGATGTTACATCATTAGAGGCATCTATTGATATTACTATGAACACTTTAAGCAGGTGGTTTATGAGAAGTGATACATTTGTTGATGGTACCTGTTACTTATCTAAATTCTTGGATGCCTCTAAATATGGTTATTTAGAGATTACTGATAAAGAGGGCATTGTTCATAGGCATGAATTGAGGTTTGTGGCAATTTCACATGCACATGGTGATTATGTTGATTCACAAAAACAATCACTAAAACCTTGCATTGATGGTTCATTAGAGAGTTGTAAACAACTTGCTAAAGAATATGTTCAAGCACTTATAGATTGTTTGAATGGAAGATTTCCTAATCTTGTGTTTTTCAACTCTGTAAAGTTGTTTAGTTTTTGTCATTATCTAAAGGATGTTCGTGCTAGAGAAGAAAATTAAAAGTGTTGGCTTGATAATCTTTTTCAACACATGCAACATACTTTATGTGAGGGAGAAGAAAATGAAACATTATTTAATGTTGAAGATTGTAAACAAGAGTTGCATATATTTGTTGATACTCTTCATCTTAGTTGTGAGGGATTATCAATGAAGGAAGTTTGGAGGGTTTTTTGTGTCACAGACAAGTTTTCTAAACATGACAAAGCTATGGCAAACAATCCTTACTATTCTAGAAAGTATAGTGGCATGTGAAAGAGGATTTTCAAGGAAAAACATAATTAAAGATATCCGACGAACAACTCTAACATTAGATATATTGGATGCTTTGATGAGAGTGTCTCTAACAACGCTTGATGTATCAATAGTGGAATGGAGCAGAGTGTATGAAATTTGGAAAGATGCCAAACAAAGAAGAATTTAAATTGTTTTAAAAGTCATTTTTTTGTTCACATTTGTAATGGTGATGTATCCCATATGAGGCAGAACATACCAATGCATTATGCTTTGTTAGTTTCATTTTAATGTCAATATGTTACAAGTTCTATGCTAATACTATCATAAATCAAATTTATAACAGACTTTGAGGTTTTTTAAATTTGAGATGAATAGACAGCAGGTGAAAAATTGTCATCTTTTTCAATCTATTCCAAGAGATGGTCGCTTAGGTATTGGCAGTGCTTCTATGGCAAAGAGGAGACATGTGCCTTATGCTGAAAATGTTCCTGTCCCTCGCCTATTAGTGCCTTACTATATAAAAATTGACTTGCAGTAAAAAAAAATAATTGTCATGCAAAAGACAATAATGAAGACTAAACCGTAGAAAAAAAAATTCATGATGGGCAAGGTGGACCGTCAAATTTAAGCCCTGCATGAAGGTCAGTGCCTCAAAAGGACAGTAGTAGGAAATGCTTTCATGAGATACCAAGTAGCAAAAAAAAATGGTCGAAGTTGCTCAGATTTCAAAGAAAGAAGCCACACAATCTCAGGGATTTGGCAACACTGCATCCCTAGAGAGAAAAATGAGCAATTCTTATATGCCCTCAAAAAACACTGCTACAACAATACAACAACTTCAGAAACATGCTTGCTAGACGATGCCTCTGGCATTGTCTAGCTGATCTTTATATGCAAATCATAGTTTACAACATATCATTTGAATCCCAGTTCCTCCAAAAGCTAGGACCTAGCTGCTTTTAATCTCCACTACTATTAATTAGAGTTCACGCATTTTGGATTTCTTGAATTCACTGTTAGACTGCCCATTAATCAGTGGGTCAATTGACCCTGGGGTTTTCGAGGCTGTCTTGGTACTCCTGGACAAAAAAAGGAATGGAAGGCGTTAAGTAATATGCCTGTAGTAGACCAGAATAATATGTATAACAATCAAATGAAAGAATGCAAATATCTTTTTCACCTTTGACTGAGACCGTTTCATCATTCTAATAACATGAAATGCTAGTCTGTTAATTGAGATAAGAAAAACATAATCAGGCATTAATATTCAGTACCTAGGTCTTGAGCTTCTGAGCTCTTCATAATACGCAGCCCTTTCACTATAGTTACAAACATCCTGCAGATATTCAAACTTGGACATCAGACCTCTCAAATCCTTGAAGTTTGCAATATCAAATAAATGCTAGTGTTCATCACAAACATTAATTGTGAGGAAAGTTACTTACTCGCAAGGCACATCTCCAACCTACATCCGATCGCCTTCATTGTCTTCATAGGTGAGAACATAATCGGTTCCACTCAATAGAGAATGACCATTTTCAGATGATGAATTTGTATTTCGTCTTTGAATGATGCCCCGAGCTAAAATGTAGCCCAAAAAAGTAAGTCAGTTTATGCATTATGCTGATGTTAAAAAATTAGAGGAAAAATCAGTTTATACATTCTGCTAAGTGGTACAAGTAGTGACCAAAATGTCTGACATCTATAATGCAAGCTTTACATGTATCCATTAAACACAGTTATAAAAGTAGTCTCAACCTATGTCGTGAATAGAACCAAGCATTTGGAAGAGATCCAGTCCCATAAAGTCTCAAGTGGTCCTGTAGACATAGAAATAAAGAAAATTAAGAACCTTCAAGGCCTGAAATCCCTACATTGAGCACTAACAGGAGAGAGGTTTTTATGGGAGGAGTCTCAGAAACTCTTTTGGTACAGTTCAACTTGTATGCTCCATAAATTAAAGGGAATTATCATGTTGCAAATAACACGAGTTTCAGAGTTAGCTTTTCATAGGATCAAGGTTCAACAACATGAGATCAGTAAGGTGCTAATAGAAATCAAGATGAGGAACTGCAGCTTGACAATTCTCCCATCTGCCACAAATTTGTTGTTCTGACTCCAGATTTTGGGATTAAAAAGAGAGCTTAAACTGCAGATTCCATTTATAACTCGTAAAAATAATCTAACAAATCTATGATAAAGAATGTTAGATATCCTTGTATTCAGGCTAGACTGTAAGTTGCTCGAAGCTTGTCGAGTTGTCAAATATCATATTTTACAATAGATGAATCCTTGGGCAAGTTATTTTCCGAAACTCCACAATCAAGTGGATTATATGAAACTCAACAATCAAGTGCTATGTAACTTAAAGAGGAGTTCCACAACCAATGTGTAGGCACCCGTATTAAAAGTAATTGAATTGAGCAATTTCTAGTTTGGAGAACTAATTTTTGCTAAATTCCAGTGTTCAAAATTGTAAAAAACGGTGACTAAAGAAAAGCATACCATTTAGAAAGCGTTTAAACAGGCATTGAGGTCTATCTTCCTTCCAATTGAATCACTGACTTAATGCACAAATATCCACTAAATCGTTTGTAATTGTTTAGTGTGCACATGAAATAGCAAACCCAGGTATGCCAACTTTAATGTCAAATGATGCATGTGAATGATTACAAGCTTGATGAAGCAAATAAAATGTAGATTGGAGAATGAATTCAAATGTGGCATATGAAGAAAAGTAATTATTACCTGTTAAAAATACTCACTTAAACATCAGTACATCACATAAAAACTATTTGAGAAAAGGCTGTCTTACAAATTACACTTTATGAATTTAAAATATTTAACAAATATTCACTTGTAGAAATTCCTTTAGAAGAAAAATTTCTCAATATAGTGTGTGTCGGTTAAAGTGCATACAGTCTAAGTCTTAACTATGAGCAGTAACAATATAAGAAAACGACAAGTCTTAGGAGGGCTAGTGGCTAATCATCTTGAATCTTCAGAACAAGAAGATTTGTGAGACAAATGAGAACTGAAATCAAGGTTCTGATTAATGCATGTAAAAATAAAAATCAAAGACAGAGTGGAATAGAGATCTCCATGTGTGCAATGAAATTAATGCCTTTACTATTCTATCGAGACAATTCAAGTCTATTATCCTCGTCCGTTACCAGAATTGTGAATTTTCACCCAAAAACTTTACACATGCCTCAGTGAACTTTTACTTAAAGATTCTATACTGAAGAGTTATTTCTTTCACAATTAATACATTGTTGTTCTTCTCTGTGGGTGATAACACTCAAGTCTTGAGCAACTTTGCAATAATAATAAGGATTGACGCAGGTGAATCTTTGAAATCCGTAAACAAAAATGATATGTAACAGTATCTGTTGTGGTTTTATATATACATATGTCACTCCAATGTAACAATAGATAGTAAAGAGGCGCCCGGTAGCTAAGAAAGAAATAATGAATGTGAATTGTTGACACCATAAAATCTATGAGAGAAAGCTAGTACATACTTCAAGAATTGCCCAAAGAGAGTTTTGCATAAAGAAAATCAATTGATATTCCATTGAACTTAAATTTCATGACTGGTACATGCGCATCTGGCACAAGGTGTAGCTCTACCACTTCCGGCATCTCCGCTAACATTGGAAGGAGCTCAATAATTTTTTTTCCCTATACTACCATTATAGAGCGAAAAAGATTTAACTTTTGATTGAGAGGACATAACCAAAAAGACGAATTCTAAACAATTAACTTTGTGGATTACCTCTCGGGTTGCATGACAAGGCCCAATACAAAGTGTATCAATGTCTGTGCCTGGTCCATGAACCTATATATCATAAGAAGAGTCAAATCATCGTAAAAAAAGACCTTGTTTTAAGTTTTAACAAGAGAAATCACTGCAATGCACCCCGCTCATAATCTGCACGGGCGGCAAAGCTGTGGGGGTCGCTAGCCGGTTACCACCAATTCCCAAACCTTTTAGCCATGGAATCACAGAGCCATTTTCTAGATCAGGACCATAGTGCACGGGCTCGGAAATTTTCATACCCTGTTACCAGAAAACAAATATCCCATAAGAAAGCCAGATTCAAACAAGAAACCCTTGTTACATGGAAATTTAAGCAGAATGAGGAATAAGGAAGAACATTAGCAATATTAATACTTTTGATTTCAAAGATAGCTGAAGATGCATGCAACTCAAATAAATTTTTAGTCAATAAGAATTCTTAGAAAGAATAATTCACTTTTTTTTAACACAAAATGTGTATTTGAGTAAAGTGAATTATTCTTTCTAAAAATTCTTAATGACTAAAAATTTATAGGAGTTGCATGCATCCTCTTTCCTAGGGCATTTATGACTCATAAATATGTATAAATGAATAAAATGTATTTTTTGTTAGGTTGATATGAAAAATGACATCAAAAAATTATTGTCGAATGTGATACTTGTTAACATTACAAATGACACTTTTTATATCTCCCACATATTGAGAGAGGGAAATATGTTAGTTGATTTATTCACTAACTTTGGTGTTAGAGAAAGAAAGGAGTGGGATTTAGATGATCCTATTCATTTTGAGGCAACGACTATTATTTTAACAATGAATGCTAATTTCAAGTTGCTTTTGATCTTATTTTGCATTGAGTTGTGCATGTCCTTATTCACGTGGCCTAATTTTATGAATGAGGATGATTGGATTTATCTCATTCAAGTTTTAAGTACGAGGGATGGCTTTCACAAGGACTGGAGTTCAAGTTCATCATTTCATATTTGCCCTTTTGTTGGCTTCACATGATTTTTGGGTGATATTCGTCTTAGTTTTTAGAGTCTTCTGTTTTATGATTCTGCTTTGGGTGGTATCTGTCTTAGTTTCCTAAGGTTTTTGCTTTGTGCTTAGCCTTTTTTTGTTAAGACTTCTGCGATGGGTGGGGACAAAAACTACGTCGAGCCTAAGTCATATGTTTCTGCTAAGCAGAGGAAGGAGGTGTGGGAGATTTTAGAGAAGGGTGGCTTAACTCCGTATATGGAGAAATTGCATGGCAACAACCCTCAAGTCACTGATCTGGTTGCTCAAGGGTGGAATGGGAGAACTCTAAATTTGGGCGGAAGGGAAGTCGTAGTTGAAGAAGAATTCATAGCCCAAATTACTAGCTTGGCTATGCATGGTATGAAGGTGTTCAAAGACAAAAAAGAATCGCAGGCTGCGATGTCTATTTTATTTAAAGGGAAAGAGGCTACTCATTTAAGGACGGCGAAGAGTGGTGGTTATTAGAGGACCTCCTTAAAATCATTGTGGCGTGATGTTGTTGGAGAGATTATGAGGTATGTCACCTTGGAAGGCAGGTATACGGCAGTTAACTCTTACCATTTCCTTTTGCTTAATCATTTTTGGCATAAGAAATGGATTTCCTTTCCATACTACTTGTTGATGTCGCTTGACTCAGGGATTAAGGAACACATGAAAAACCCCATAAACCTTGTCCTGCATGTGGGGTTAATTTCCTTGATCTATGAACACGTCAAAGTTTATGAGGTGCAAAAACCTCTTGTGTCCCCAAAGGAAAATATTGCTAAACCCTGGGAGGGGTATGAGATAGAGTCGGAAGAGGAAAGGGTTAGTAAAAAATCTAAGAAGAGGAGGCTTATTTTGAAGAAATATTTTGAGTCTGATAAGGATGATGATGTTGATTATGTCCCGAATTCCTATGCATCTTTTGAGGAGGGCCCCAATTCCCCTGTTCTGGGTAAGACTGGGAAAAGGAAGTTGGATGACAAAGAGGGCTATACAACATGTAGTGACGAGGTGGTTGTGAATGTTCATACTAAGGGGGTTAAGGACAAAAATGAACTTTATGGGGAAGCTTCCTCTCCTCCCCCAATGACTAGACGATTGTCGGAGACTGAGGATGGGAGCCAGAAGAGAAGGGTGTTGAGAACTGTTGGCCAACTCTTGGAAAAAGGGTTTCCCTCTTTCCTTGGCTGGAGGTATCTTTGGTGAGGCTTCTTCGAGTGCTGACATTGGGTTGCAGAAGCAGGGGAAGGAAAGGGTTGTTGGTGGAGGACATATTGTGGAAACTAGCAAAGTGGATGTGGATAGGTTGATGAAAAGGAAGGCTATAGCGGAGGAAATCGCTTGCTCCATTCAAAAGATAAAGACTCCTATCTCCACCAAAAAAGGTAAGGATATTTCTAGTGATAAGGTTCATGTTAGTTCTTTTGATGAGGACATTGTTGTGGGGAAAGAGATTGAGAACTTTGGCAGGGAGGAGTTGTCTGATGTGTTGGGCTCGGCTCGTGATAGTGCTAATGTGTTGTTTAAAATTTTTAAGTGGTTCTTCCATGAGATTAATAGGACTAATCTTAGAATTAGAGGTATTGCAAGTAAGGCTGAGGACCCTCCTGTCCAAAGCTAAATTGATTATCTATTGGACTTTCTTAATATTGTGGCTAATACTATGGCGGAGGAAACCATGAATTTGAAATAGAACTTGGAAGGGAGAATCTTATCCCTTGAGGATAAAATGTGGAATGTTGTGATGAAGAGTGCAGATGTCTCTAAGGTTTTGGGCATTTCTGACTCTGCTAAGGTGATGTCCCTTGTGATTACTGTGAAAAAGAGAAAGGATATTGTGTCTGCTGATGATACTATTATTGTGGGTAAGTTGTCGGATGTGGACTGTGCTGGTGAGAAGGGTGGTGTTAAAGGTAGTGTTTTGAGTGGTGAGGTAAAAACTAGTGGGCCAGGGGTCAGAACTAGAAATAGAATGAAAGTTCAGGGCAGGGCCTTTAGTATAGAGGTGTCTGATACTATGGACGATGTGCAGAAGGTGGTTGCTAGTGAAGTGGAGGTTGCAAAGATACTAAACAATATGTAGTGTTGTTGGCTAGCTGCCTTCTTTTTGGTTGTTGGTTCGTTGTCATTGGGCTGATTGTTACGTAATGTTATCTTTTTTTTTTTCAGTTGCTTTTTTTTTGTAAAGGGTTCTAGGCCCCTTCAAAACTCATTTTTTATCTCCAATCAAAACATTACAAAGGAGCAATTCTACATCAACATTTTTTCACAAAACATTGCACCTTGTCATTATAGATAACATTAGAAGTAAACGAGAACTCTACGCGCTCTCTGAATTTTGAATTTTTGCAACTCTGCTTCTCGATGAATCAGCTTGGAGGGGCCCCATGGAGGCTCCCCCACCAAAGCAACGTGTTGTTTCCCAAAATAATGTTTCCTCTCCGTGTGGGAGGACCACCCCATGCACTGAGCATATGTTGTTGTTTGGGGGTTTGAAAAACCCTATTTTTTTCTTCCAAAGACAAATCTTGTCCTGGTCTAGATGCCTAAAAGGCTTCCCATGTGGATAAGCTTGTTGGAGGTCAAACTTCGACAAGGACACCTCAGAAATCCATGATGGCTTTTTGTACTATGGAGGGGGACGAAATGGAGGTCCCAGATGATATTTTGAATGATGCTATGAAGGGGTTGAAGTTGTCCTTGGTGGGGAAATTCTTCGTTGGACGACCCAGCATTGACTAGGTACGAAAATGGGCCTTTGACACTTGGAAACTCAAAGGAAACGTTTCTATAAGTGCTATGCCCAAGGGTCTCTTTTTGTTTACCTTTGTTATCCTCGAGGATATGTTAAAGGTCCTCATAGGTGGACCATGGGCTTTTGACAGTGGTTTTAAAAATATTTTGTCTTTATGCAAGTGGAAACTGGGGTTTGACGCCTTTGCTGATTTGGGGAAAGTTACTCCAACCTGGGTTAGGCTCCCTAGGTTGCCACTTGAGTTCTGGCATTAGAAGATTTTTAAAGGAATAGTTGATTCCTTTGGTTCTTTGGTTACCATATACAAAGTTACTCTTCTTAAAACAAGGCTGGGCTATGCAAGAATTTGTGTTAACGTTGAGGTTAACACAGTCCTACCCACTTCAGTGACCTTGAAATCTAAGTTTGGTAAATGGGTTCAGCCTCTAGAATATGAGTGAGCCATGGTTTTCTGTCAGGGATGCAATAAATTTGGGCACCTACAAGATGCTTGTAAAATAGCTCCTCTTGAGCCTAAGATTCCCCAAATTGAGACACAAGTGAATGACTTGTTGAAGAATAAATCTTTGATGAACAGTCCAAAGGAATCAGAAATCTCAACACCCAATAAAAAATTGTTAATCACAGAAAAAGTGTTTAACCCAGATACGAAAAATATTCCTAATGATAATCTGGAAAGGCTGTTTTCAGAAGTTTCCAATGAACCACCCACCCTACCTTCCTCAGAGAAAATTCTAGATTCAGATAAAGAAAAGGAAAAAAAAGGAAAAACTTCACCTCCAATGTTTTAGGAAAAACAACAAAATGAAGCCTAGGAGGAAGGGGAAATTATAAGCCAAAATGAACAACTTTTGACCCCCACCATGAACCAATTCAGGAGGAGGAGCAAATGTCACAAAGCAAGGATGAGAAAGGATGGATAAACACTAAGTCACGAAATAAGAAAGAACCAGATGTAGGAGGAAATAGTAAAGTTTGTAGACCCCAATTAAAAGAAACAACATAAGATGTGGCAGCAGGGAAGCAGAGGACTCTGGATTCATTGGCAGGGAACAAACCAAAAAGGAAGTAAGGGAGGTCGACCTCCCAACATGGATAGTATCAGCTTGATACTGCTCCTTAGCCCTTTTGAAATTATGAAGATCCTATCTTGGAACGTAAGGGGTCTTAATGGCCCATATAAACATGTGCTGAAAGCATGCTTAGCTGATGGGAAACCTAACATTCTCTTGATCCATGAAACAAAAATGAAAAAGGAAAGTTTGGAGAAAACCCTGATGTGGCTCTGGCCTAGTGCTAGTTATGATGCTAGTGGTGCCAAAGGGGCCTCTAGTGGGATTGCTACCTGCTGGAATTCTTCTTGGTTTAGTAGTAAGTTGAAATTCAAGAATAAAAATAGCCTCTTGATTACTATGGAGGATGGAGATACTTCCATTAAATGGAATATGGGGAATATATATGGCCCAAATGCAAGGTTGGATAGGCTAGACCTATGGAATCTATTGGAAGGAGTTATGATTAATAGCAAAGATGAACTTTGGATGCTTGGAGGTGATTTTAATTCCTCGTTGTACCCTTCTGAGAAAAAAGGAGGTTTCACTGACTTTTCAGAGAGTATGATGGATCTCTCAAGATTTATTAACTTGGTAGGACTTATGGATATCCCTCTTATGAGATCCTATTTCACTTGGACTAATAGAAGGAAAGGTAATCAACTCATCCAAGTGAAGCTGGATAGATTCCTGATCTCCTCATACTAGAATATTTTGCAGAATGTCTCTCTTACTGCCTTTCCTAGAACGGGTTTTGACTGTAGTGCTCTTCTTCTGGAATGGGATGATAGGGTGATTAAAAAACCTTACCCCTTCAGGTATGAAATCATGTGGTCCCTTCACCTGGACTTTAAATCTCTAATTGAAGAATGTTGGAACCTTCCTTGTGATGGCACCCCAATGTTTAGGTTAACGCAAAAGTTTAAAAGAATTAAGTAAAGAGTTAAAGGATGAAACAAATACACTTTTGGGAATATCTTTACTACTAAGAGGGACTTGAGTTTGAAAATTAAGGAAGTGCAAGATCAAATGGAGGCTAAAAACTGTAATGATGAGATCTACATAATAGAAAGGGAGCTTAGAGCCTAATGGCACAAAATAAGTAAGAAGGAGGAAATCTTCTGGAAATAGAAATCAAGGATTCAGTGGCTTAAGGAAGGAGATAGGAATACTAATTTTTTCCACCAATCTACTATGAAGCATAGAGGAAGAAATAGGATCAGATTTGTCACCACTTGTAATGGTACTAAACTTGAAAGGGAAGAAGAAATAGAAAATGAGGTTGTTTCCTTATTTTCAAACTACTTGGAGCCTTCAAGGGTTGACAATCGAGATTTGGGGGAATTCTTGCAGGTTATACCTAATGTTATCACGAAGGAGGACCTAAAAGAATTAACTAAGTGTGTCACTTTGGAAGAGGTGAAGGAGACTGTCTTCTCTTTTGGAGCTTTCAAAGCTCTGGGACCTGATGGATTTACTCCCAGCTTCTTCCAAGTATACTGGGAGATAGTGTGCTTCAATGAATGATTATAGACCTATAAGTCTATGTAACACTACTTATAATATTTTCTCCAAAATTATTGTCAATAGGCTGAAGCTGGTCTTAGGAAAAATGATTGCTATCAATCAAAAAGGTTTTGTTCAGGGAAGACAAATTCTAGAAGCAACAATTTACACTCATGAGATCCTGCACTCTATGGATTACAGTAAAAAGCCAAGTATGGTGCTGAAACTTGACATATACAAAGCTTATGATAGGTTT
>VDFB02279612.1:0-57613 GCA_007258455.2 Sequoia sempervirens | reverse complement strand
GAATGGATGATTACATTTATGTAGATATAAATTGCTAGCATTTCATTCAGCTGTTGCCTTGGATCTTGGCATTGCATATACAAGGGACTCTTCTATCATGCATTTGGGATTTCAATTGGATTTGTTGAAGATCTGCTCTACAAATTTTTATCACTTATGCCAGATTTTGCAATATTGTTCTTTGATTTATAGTGTTCATTCTACAATCTTTATTTAAATACATGTAAATATATATTATATGTGCATTATATTAATTAATTATAATTATACTCATACTATTTGTTTGTCGGCTATCTCGCTTTATATATATTTACATCATCCCTATATCCTGCCTTCACTGCACTTTGTCCTTACTGCTAATTTGTGCTTGTATGTATTTTAACATTTTTAATATACTCTCATCTCCATGATGTATCTCATTTTTTTTTCTTCCATGCAATTCTTTTCTTATTGCAATTTTCACAAATATACTACACGCTGTTCATAGGTAATCACTAGTTTCCTAATAATATTTCTATGTTATAATATATATTTATTTGTCCAATCAACAACTGATCGTATTTTTCCATGTGAATGATGGCCATGTCTTTGACTTGAGGCTGAAGCTTGTCTGAATTGTCATTAAATAGGTTGCTATATGTTGCCAAAGATTTCATTGTTCCAGATTTTGCCTTATTGCTTTGGTATGTGTAATCATAGTAGAATTCCATTTACATGGCAAGAACATGATGTGGGAAAATTGTAAATGGAATTCAATTACATGGACTTAAAATGGGAAAAACTCAGTCAAAATTTGGGAAACTAAAACAATATTCCTTAAAGAAAAACTGATTTTTTATTCATGTGGAATATAGTACGTTACAAAATGTTGATTATAAAAAAATTGATGGGAATAATTTTAAGTTTTTCAAGTACAATGCTACTATACATGTGATTTCTACAAATTTATAGATTTCATGCTCCTGGATTGAATTTGCTTCCACCATACTTGATTTCAAAATGCTGTTCAAGATGTCAAAAGCATACTTCTTTTGAACTTTAACAAAGAATTGTGAGCTGGTTTAGTGAGTTGAATTTCTAGATGTACTTCCCAATGGTCAGAAAGTAATTTAACATGTTCATGGATTGTTATATACCGTCAACTATTGAAGAGATCTAGTCTTTCGGATATATAGTGAAGAGTTTCAACCTTAGGCAGCTGCTGTCCTAATGTTCTCTCATTAAATAACTCAAAACATAAGTTATTTAACAGCAGAAAATTAATTTTATGAATAATTACATCAATCATAGAATAGCTGGAAGTTCAATTTATCAAAGCGTAAAACAAAGACACAGAAAATTACACTTTCAAAATCAGCTTCTCATTCCTTTGAAAAACTTAGAAGTAAACCTCTACAAACTGTTCACCACAGCTGCACTTATTTATCACTGTAAATCATTTTTCTATTCTGTGCCTCTATATTATTTATTCACCATAGTTGCAAAGATTTTATCACTGTATATCATTCTTCTATTTTGTGCCTCTATATTATTTAGCAAAAACTTAATCTCCAAAAGGGCTTTGTATCTTTTACAATAGATGAGTTGGAAGATAAGTTTAAGTCATTAATGCATATGTACATTTTATTAGACTAAATTAACTAGATAAAAGGCTTTTCTTTCTTTCCCTATTTATGAAATGCGAAATATAATAACACTACTCGAGGGTTTTTCTTTTAATTATAACCTAATGAGAGTTCAATATAAAACACTGGGTAAGCCAAAATTGGACATATGCAACAAGGACCAAAAGGTACAGAAATAAATAAATAAGCTTTCACCACTATCACTCCAGAAAACTCTCACCTGCGATACAAATTATTCATAAATTTTTTACTTTTCTAAATTCCTACTTTATCCACAATAGGTTTAATGCTAAAGAAACCCTTGGACTGCAATTGCAAGCAATGATGCCTTATTATTCAAGTCTTCAGTGTCATGGGAAACCTTCATTAAGGCACCTTCTTGCAATGATGTCAACCCAGAATTCTTTGAATCTGTATTTCCATTGTTAATGCTATTACTATTGTTTTTATGGCTTGAGGATCCATAACTGGGAATACGCCTCCATGCTGTATAAGGCATGGCACCCTCTTGGATGCCATCAGGTCTTGAGAGCTTTGCAGAAACCTCCAAAGAGGGAGTCAAGCGTACCTGCAAAGAATGCATTTGACTTTGACATAAAGAAAAATAATATAGAAGTATGGATAAATCATGTACATGAAACAGCTGAATTTGCAATGAAGTATTACACCAAAATGAAAGAAACTTATAAACTCAAAATGAGTGCTGATATCGCTTCACAGAAAAATACAATTGCGACATTCCTCCAAAACTCATACCACTAGAGTTGTCTGCTGTGTGACAAATATAACTACACCTCCGGTTTCTTCTGATAAAGTACCATCACTGAAAAGTTTCTTTCCTGTCTCTCCTCCTACAACTCCCCTAATGACATCTCTCATCATGCTACCTAGACTATTAGAAGACAATGAAGGACCACCTTGACCAGCATTTGAAGTGGTATTTTAAGATTCATCAGCCAGAAGTGCAGACATGGACAAGACTGTTGCAGTGCGTTGTCCATCAAGAAGGCATTACAACCAAATCAACTTCTGAGATATTGATTAGATCAAATAAATATTTTAAGAAGGAAAAATACTTTATGAGAATATTAGAACAACCAAAACAAAAGACTTAAAGCTCATTTTGAATTGATTCATCTAGATCTGATCTCAAACCATATTTACAATAATTCATTCTACTTGTGTTGTAACAGAAAACCGTCGCAATAAAGGAAAAACAACAAATGTATGCAGAAGAACAACTCCTTTAGAATCACCACTAATAGCTTTTTATTGCCATGCATTTTTGTTAGAAACAGGCCCAAACTATAACAATATAACAGCAATAATGAGCATAAAAAAGACAGGGAAAAACAAAGTTGATAACTCAGGAATTATATTTATCTAACATTCAATACATTACATCACAAAATGTTGTTCCTAGCAATCCAGATGCTATGCCTAGTAGCAATCTGAATGTTGTTTCCAACCACTCTCTACAATCACATATATATAGCTACAATCTCCTTGAAGCCTAGAAGCTTCTAGTTTTCTAGATAATTCTAAAATCTGGAAACTTCTTTTTAACAACAGCTCTTAGAATGTTCTTTTTTAGAACAGCTCCAGGAATGTTCTAGCATATGGAAGTTTCTAGAAACATTCTACCATTTTCTAGACAATCTTAATCCTTAACAATTTTGCAGATCTTGTCCTGGGGATAATGTGTGTACAATTGGTGAAGAGTGTTTTCCTGAAATAACTTTGGCTGCTGTTTGTCTCTGCAAACCCCAAAGAGTGAGACAACCATTGCTATGGCCTACTAGGAGAAGATCCCGTTGCTGATTAAAAACACATCAAGCTAACAGCTGTCTGAGATTTTTCAATTAGAAAACTTAAACTAAATCCCCGAAAAGTTAGAAGATTGCATCTCAGTCTTACAAAAATCCAATTCAAATATGTTTTAGAATCCATATTACAATGTCGCCGAAAAAAAGTCACAAGTGATATTACTTAATGAAATAATTTTAGACTTCATGCAAAACAACAGTTAAATTCATTGCTATAGACCTTGGTATCAATGACGTCAGGACTTTGGGTAGAATACTTGCTAGGATTTACAAAAACAGATACCTTGGACATACACAAAGCAATATAATTAATATGAACAGCTACAGCCTATGGAGAACCATGGTCACACTTAAACATTTGCGATGCAAGAACCTGTGATAGAGAGTTTTTCGAGTCAATCTGTAGATTAGCTATTGTTGGAGGTCCTCTTCGAATACCCTCAAGTCTTGTAGGTTGAGCTGCAGCTCCTACTTGCCAATGCAATCTAGAAGATGCATTTCTTTTCTCGAGTTCTTCTACCATATCCGATGGCTTAAGAGAAGCAATGGCCTTTTTTGCCACCTTTCTTGCAGAACGGTTAGACTCTACCTTGCCTACCTTCTCCTCAAAAATGTCATCAGCAACCTTCACCTTTTTATCAATACTTGTTTATGTTGAATCTAGAAAAAAATTACCAGCCACCATGGTCTGTTTTCCATCAATACTTGTTTATGTTGAATCTGGAAAAAACTTACTAGTGTTTCTTCTTTCTTGACTATCAGTATGCATCACACTATGATCATCATCGATTGCAATTGTAATTTTGGGAGTTATTTTCATTTTTGTAATTTTTTTGGGCTTTGTTGCTATTCTTTTAGAAAGACAAAAAAATGTTCTTGGTTTTCTAATCAAAGCTTCTTACAGGAACCAGTGCTTCTAATTGGAGGAAGGAAAGGGGTATAGCAATACAGGTGTAGCCAATTGTTTGACAATAAAGTACAAGGTGAGTTTCTAGAATCAACCTTCTCCTTTGTTTACAATGGCATAATTTTTTTTGAATATAGTAAATGTAAAAAGAAGCTATTAAGAAGAAAAACTTTCCATTCTTTCAATCTATATGAAAATTATGCCCTCCACATAATTGTGGAAGATAGAGAAGAAGGTTGATTCAAGATTCTCACTTAATTGATTGTACTTGTATTGATATGGTCGCTTCTTGTTATAAGGACAAATTTGACAAATGGGTATAGTGAATGGCATATGCTATATGATTCATAAAAATGAAGTAGTTGGAGTTGATAAGTAGATCTCTATTGCAATCATTTCATTAGTAAAATGTTGCACAAAGAAATATGCATTATTGCAATAACATGATATCAGATATGCAATTAGTATCCAATGTTTTACTCTGGTAGCTTATCACACTATATAATTTAAACATACTTCTTTTTATTTGTATTGTTTGATTATAAATCCACATATATAGTTTGATTAAAACTAGTGGCTGGAGATACTTAATCCATCAATGCAAAGTTAATGCATTAAATGGCATTTGGCTGGAGGAAAAGCCACTGGAATCACTTGGTGGGTATGCATGGTCAGGGGACTTTGTTCATTTAATATAGATTAAAGTCCAGTTGCTATGGATCACTATATCACTTTCTGCATGTTGTTTTTTTATTCTGCAAGTCCATGTTCTAGGAGAGTTTACAATGAGTGACCAGGGGTTGTTGTAATTGCAGAGTCTAGAATCAGAAACAAGCTACTTGAGTTGATAAATAGTTATTTTTCTCAGTTTTATCTTATTTTACACATTTAAAGTACATAGTGTGATAATACTTGCTAGGATTTACAAAAATAGACCTTTTTTGGACATACACAAAGCAATATAATTAATATGAACAGTTGTACAATCTATGGATAACCATAGAGAGTTTGTTGAGTCAATCTGTAGATGACCTATTGTTGGAGATCCTCTGTGAATACCCTCAAGTCTCGTAGGTTGAGCTGTAGCTCCTTCTTGCCAATGCAATCCAGAAGATGCATCTCTTTTCTCAAGTTCTTCTACCATATCCAATGGCTTAAGAGAAGCAATGGAATTTTTTTCCTCCTTTCTTGCAGAACAGTTACACTCTACCTTGCCTGCCTTCTCCTCAAAAATGTCATCAGCAACCTTCAGCTTTTTATCAATACTTGTTTCTATTGAATTTGGAAAAATATTACTAGCCACCATGGTTTGTTTTTCAACAATACTTGTCTCTGTTGAATATGGAAGAAACTTACTAGTGTTTCTTCTTTCTTGACCATCATCATGCAGCACACTATGATTATCATCCATTGCAATTGTAATTTTGGGAGTTGTTTGGATTTTTGTAATTTTTTTGGGCTTTGTTCCTATTTTTTTAGAAAGACAAAAAAAAATTATTGGTTTTCTAATCAAAACTTCTTACAAGAACCAGTGCTTCTAATTGGAGGTAGGAAAGGGGTATAGTAGTACAAATGTAGCCAATTGTTTGACAATAAAGTAGAAGGTGAGTTTCTAGAATCAACCTTCTCCTTTGTTTACAATGGCATAAATTATTTTAAATATAGTAAATGTAAAACAAAGCTATCAAGAGGACAAAATTTTGATTTTTTCAATCTGTGAAAATTATTCCCTCCACATAATTGTGGATGATAGAGGAGAAGCTTGATTCAAGATTCTCACTTAATTGATTGTACTTGTATTGATATGGTAGCTTCCTATTATAAGGGAAAGTTTGACAAATGTGTATAGTGAATGGCATATGCTATATGATTCATAAAAATGAAGCAATTGGAGTTGATAAGTAGATCTCTATTGCAATCATTTCATTAGTAAAATGTTCCACAAAGAAATATGTATTATTGCAATAACGTGATATCAGATATGCAATTAGTATTCAATGTTTTTCTTTGGTAGCTAATCACACTGTATAATTTAAACATACTTCTTTTTATTTGTATATTTTGATTATAAATCCATATTTTTAATGTCTACAAATTATTAGTTTCTGCCATAAGGCATGTTACTATTGAATTTGTTTGATATACTTTTCGTAGGCAGCATTGGCCAATTACATTTCTGTATTTTAACATATTACTTTCTATTTGTATAGTCTGAATTTTGAAAGTTATTTTTTATATTGGAAAATTAACATTTATCTCTTTTTCTATTCATGGGAGTAGCTTTATAAATCATTTTTAAAAAAAAAAATTAGGAAAATGTGAAGGCATAAAATGATTAAATAAAAATGAAAGATTAAAACTAGCGGTTGGGGGTACATAATCCATCAATGCATAGTTAATGTATTAAATGCCATTTGGCTAGAGGAAAAGCTACTAAAATTGATGGCTACATGTGGTCAATGTACTTTGTTTATTTAATAGAGATTAAAATCCAGTTGCTATGGATCACTATATGGCTTTGTGCATGTTTTCTTTAATTCTACAAGTCTCTATACTATGAGAGTTTACATGACTGGGTGCTGTCATAGTTGCAGAATCCAAAACCAAAAATGAGTTACTGGAGGTGATAAATAGTTATTTTCCTCGCTTTTCTTTCACTATAGCAATTCTTTTGCAATTAATCCATAATTTAACACTCCACACCACTTTTCCACACGTTATTCAGACTTGTTCAGAGCCTTAAGGAAATATGGAATCCATCCATCCATTAGTCTTATAGAACTTATGTTACCATTACAGAAACAGGTTTATAATAATGCCTAAATATGTAAAATATGTTGTTCATTACAAGCTACAGAAATAGAAATAAGTATATTTAAATTATACAGTCTAATTGGCATAATAATCAGAGAGCGTTCTTATTTAAGTTGTTTTCCTTGCGAACAAAACTACATAAGAATATTGTTTCATCTTTATGAATAACATAGTATATGTCATTCACTGTACTCATTTTTCTAAATTGTCCTTGTAATAGGGATTGATACTTTGAAGTGTTCTTAAACATTCAAGGAGAAACTGCGAGGTCAGGTTACCAAATTAATCTTCTCCTTTTTCTTGCAAAGCAATATAGATTGTTGCATATATGTATTTCAGAAATAAAACTACTCGTTGGAGCTTTCTTCATGAGCTTCATTGATGTTTATTCAGAAACCAATAAAGTTGTGCCCATTTTTCTAGTTACACTTATATTGATAGGAAATCATACATGTAATTGTAGGAAAAAGCCAAAGGTACATAGTAGGACAAGTGCAATCAACAATTTACCAAAAAAGTACGCGAGACTCTTAGATCAACCTTGTCTTTTAATTGCAATGTTATAACAATTGTTACATACACCAAATGCAACAATTTTTCTAGAAAGAAAATAAATATTCATTGTTGCAACATATGTACAACTTTTGTCTCTAAGAAAATTGTAGACAATAAAGGACAAGGTTGATTCAAGAATCTCACAAATTACACTTTGTTATTGAATTAGACAAATGAGTGAAATGAAAGACATATGTTGTGTAATTTATAAGCATAGAACAATTACTATAAATAAAAAAATACTCTTACAATGAATTCATTAGCAAAATGTTATAGAGGAAAATATACATTAACAATGCATATTTTGGAATGAAGTCAAGTCTTTTCCAATAACCCATGTCAACAATATCTATGATACTAGCCATAGCATTTAGAATTTTAGATAGCCCACAATGCTAAATATAAAACCTAGAACTATTTAGTTCTTTGCATGTATGCCATGTTGTTTTCTAAAGTTTTCAAGCCTTCATCTATAGAAAAACATAGTTTAAATTGTACACTTTTATGTACTTTGTTCACATAAAGTCATGGTATTTGATACATGATTTCAAGTAAAATGCACATAAAACCACTGATGAATCAGAAAAAGCTTGGTGATTTATTTTGACAAAGGTCTAAGAGATCTTATTGGTCTCATGGGCCCATATAAATCATGACAATTGTGATTGTCACAACAGATAAAGCATGACAAAATTTCTCTACATAAAGGAATAACAAGCTATGATGCACTCTTTAAATGAATCAGTGCAATTTGCCTTGAGTTGTTGATGGATGTTGTTCATGGATGTTGTTGCAAGATTCCAATGGTTGTTGTGAAGCTATCACAATATCTATATTGTGCCAATATATTTTTTGCATATTTTGGTGACAAAACACAAAAAATATTCTAACATTACACATTGTGATATTGAAGCAAATGAGCAAAAAAGGTTCCAATTAAACTTGATTTACATGTAGAAAAAGCTACACAAGAATAATTTTTCGTGTTTATAGATAAAATAGTATATGTTTTTCACTGTGCTCATTTGTCAAATTTGTCCTTGTACTAGGAAGAAATACTTGCGATTGCAACAGGAGACAAAGATCCATATTGCTACAAGTGTGCTTAATCATTCAACAGCAAACTGTGAGGTCAACTTTCCAAATTAACTTTCTGCTTTCCTTGAAGTGCAATGAAAATTCTTCTATATAGGCATTACATAAAGTTTTGCAACATGTTTTCATTTTTTCATCCTATATTCCTATTTTTTTAAAACGGGAATGATTTATAGAGCTAAATAGAAAGTAATATCTTAAAACAATAGAATGTGATTAGCTGATGCTGCATGCCAAATGCATATTGAACAATTGCAATAGTAACTTGTCTTTCAAAATAGAACAAGCCAGATCATAAATCACTATTTTCAAGTCTCAGTATATACCAGCATCTATAGATATAATTTGGCTTCAACACTTATGAAAACAACTATTTTTTTATGCTACCCTCACTTATATGTTAACTAATTATTCTGCCTATACGTAATATCCATAGAATATAATATGTTGGTATAATGCTACTCAGAAACTCAATTTACAGTTTCAAATAACTTATAAAGTGATAAGCCTTCCTTTTAGGTGGAATGGTTTCCACCTATATGCATTTAAGCCTCTTTTGTTAAGTAGACTTACTATATTTGCAACAAGTCCTTATGCATTGTAAGAGTGTACATAGGATTATTCTTATTGCATTACAAAAAAAATAGAAAGTTAATTTGAAAAGCTGACATTGCACATGAGTACAGTGAATAACATACTGTGTTACTCATAAACATGAAACAATATCCTTCCATAGTTTTCTTTGCATGCATAACAACTTTAATGACAATCTTTTTTGCTCATATAGCCAATCACACTATGTACTTTAAATGTGTAAAATAAGAGAAAACTGGGAAAAATAACTATTTATCACCTCAAGTAACTCGTTTATGGTTTTGGACTCTATAACTACAACAAACCTTTCTCACTCACTATAAACTCTCCTAGAACATGGACTTGTAGAATAAAAAAACAACATGAACAAAGTGATATAGCAATCCACAGGAACTAGACTTTAATCTATATTAAATGAAGAAAGTACCCTGGCCACACATACCTACCAAGCAATTCCAGTGGCTTCACCTCCAGCTAGATGCCATTTAATGCATTAACTTTGCATTGATGGATTATGTACCTCCAACCACCAGTTTTAATCTTTAATTTTTATTATTTAATCAATCAATGCCTTCACATTTTCCTAATTTTTTTTAAACAAAAATGATTTTTCAATTTGCTCCCATGAATAGAAAAATACATAAATGTTAATTTTCCAATATAAAAAATAAATTTCAAAATTTAGACTATACAAATAAAAAGTAATATGTTAAAATACAAAAATGTAATTGGTTGATGCTGCTTGTGAAAAGAATATTGAATAATGTAATCCACTGGACCAATTCAGTTTTGGCTAAAATTGTATCTATAATTAAAAAAGCAAAGATTTCCATAGCAATTTGCTGGATTTTACTCTATATTAAATAAATAAAGTATACTAACCACACATAGCCATCCAGTAGTTCCAACACCTTCTCCTCTAGCCAGATGCCATTTAATGCATTAACTATGCATTAACAAACTCTGTACCCCCATCTGCCAATTTTAATCTTTCATTTTCTATTTAAAATCAATCTATGCCTTTCTATTTCTCTAATTTTCTTAAACAAAAAATGATTTAAAGAGTTATTCACACAAATAAAAAAAATTCTTTTGACACTTATTACAACTTAAATTTTATCAAAAATTCTTATAACACAGCCCAAATGTATCCACTTAATATGATAAATATGTTGCCAAATGCAAACTAAACAAATTAAAAGAAAAAATTAATGATCATAGACTAAGATTGGCAATGTGAGCAAAAAAGATTCTTGTTGATCATGTGTTACATGCAAACAAAGCTACATGACAATACTATTTTATGTTTGTGACATGCATAGTATACATCATGCACTATACTCATTTGTCTAATTTGCAATGTAATAGGAATTAGTACATCCAATTACAGTGGGAGACAAATATCTACAATAGTACAACCATTCAACAATAAACTACAAGGTTAGATTGGAGAATCGATCCTTTCCTTTCTTTGCGCTTCAAAAAAATTGTTCTCTATATGATATGTCACATAAACATGTGCCAATAGTCAAGTTCCATTTCCCAACATATATATAAATTATTGTTTTGCAAAAAGTTCTAGAGCATGTTTATATTTGATGAAATAAAGTTAGAAGAGTCTCTTCAAGTAGTCTTTATGGAAAAAAAATTAGTTGCTATGTTTTTCCCTACTACAATTGCATATAATGCATTCAACGATTAGTATGCATTTAATACTATATGCATTTCAAAGTTACACATTATTGCAATAGTTTCATGTATGTAGAGGACTTGTAGCATACTAACGTGACACAATAAAAACAAATAGGTGACATAGGAAAAAACTATAGATTTAGTAATCTAGATAATAGCTTTGAATATCACAAGTACACAACATATTTTGGCCTCAAACACATCAAGATACAAAAAAATAAAGGAAATGATAGATGTTGAGACCTACCAATTCACAAAGCACCCCCAAATATGCAACATTGACAACATTTGCACTTAGAAATGAGAGACTTTGTAGATTAAGTACATTTACATACAATATTGGAGATTGTTTGTTTGACTCTTTACAAGTACTACTTAACAATCATTACATATCAATTCAAATATGAAATGGAGTTATAGATCACTTCTTAAGTTTCCTTCAAAACAAGGATAAAGAAGCAATTAGATCATACAATGATGAACTAGATCCTGACACTCTATATACATTGCACAAACTACATGACCCACAAACATATCTCCATAGAATGCAATTATCTGCAAAACCATGCACAAATCACAGTGAATGTGGATTATGGGGCGAATTATTTTGCATTTGCTAGATATGCAAATGGATGAATATACAAATATGCCTTTGGTCAACAACAAGAGCAAGAAGTACTTAGACTTCAACAATTCTGGTCACACATAATCAGTCTCTATACTATTCCATGACACAAACTCTCTAAGTGGGCACTTTGAACCACTTCTAAGAATTGAAACACAAAATGTCACTCACCAATGGTCACTAAGCTTACATCAACTTAAAAAGATGATAAAAAATAATACACAATACCAAGCTACTTATTCTAGCAAGACACAACCTACATAGAAACAACAACAATCTGATTCACATGATCAAAGAAAACAATTTGAAACATGAATCAACAATAAGACTTAACCATCTTAAGAACTTAATTAGAAATAATAAACAAAAACAAACTATACCTATGAGTCCAAAGAAAAAGAAAACGTTATCATCGATACAAATTTATGAAAACAATACAAGATACATCAAAATATACATGTACAATCTATCAAGTGTTATGTTTCAACAAGGACATCAAGATATTCAAAGAAAAACAAAAAAAAACTATACTATGAACTGGTACAATCAGATTTCCCAGCATTGACAAATTCCATATGTCAGGTATGCTACTCTACATTAAAAAAATCCACTATCCCAAAGTACGCTACCCCACACAAAATTAGAACTAATAGGCCATTGTCATCTGTACAAATTTTGGCCCAACTAGAAGAACAACTTGTCTCACTTAGAATAGCATTTGCACAAATTTGGGAACTAGGGTACAAAAGGTCTTAAATAGGCCTAACAGGTTCCATCATTAATGTCCTTGTTGACATGAACATTATACAAAAAGAATTACCACAATCAATTAACAACACACAAATAGTTGTTGTTTCACTGAAAAGGTGCTTAGAATATAGAAATGCATTTCAAAAAGGCATGGTGCGACCAAATATCATCATGCAAGCTTTGACTCAATTAACAAAGACAACATTATACAAAATGCACAAAGTCCACATAAACCAAGATTGGAAACAAGTTCTACAAAGCATTCAAGAAAAGTAAGACAATAGTCCGCTAAGCACAAGTGAAACAAACTTAGATAATGAAATGGAACATGAAAATCCATCAGAAACTTTGATACACGGATTTACTAAGTTGGTAAGTATGCATAGCATGTAGGACAAAATCATTGAAATTTCACCTGCAAAAGGTAACTATCCAATTAGAATTTTTAAAGATAAGTATGCTGAGGAAAAGAATTTCCCAACTTTATTCTTTGGAAAGCCACGCGATAATGACATATATCAGAAAATAGCACAATGGGAGTTTTTACAATCACAAAGACAATTTTCATTTCACACAACAAACATATTTTTCAAAGCTATCAAGATACTAATACAAGTATTGTCTACAATGACAATAAGAATACGAAAGGGCCAATTAAAAGGAAAAAAGCTATTGGCCAAGGACATTAAACACAAACCAAATCTAGAGAAAATTCTTAAATCAGATATTGGATATGTTGACTTCAAAAGAATAAGAATATCTCTAGACTATACACAACTTAAGAAAAATTTATTTGTAATGATACGACGACTAGGACCACCAACATTTTTCATCACTTTCACTAGTGCTAAGCAAAATTGGGATCCTCTAATTGACACATATTGATAAATTTGAATTGATCAAGAAAGATCCTATCACTTGTGTGCGTTACTATAAACATAGAATAAATGCAATAATAAAATTGATACTTACAGATGACTCTTTCTTTGGAAATGTCATTGATTACTTCTCTATGACTGAGTTCCAAAATCAAGGAAATTAACATGATCATTTGCTCATATGGGTAAAAAGTGCACCAATCTACATAGAAAATAACAACATGGATATCATAGCTTTTGTTGACAAGTATATTACTTGCAACACTAAAGAATTGCAACCTACTTTGGCAACATTACACAAGCATCATCACACAAAGAAATGTAGGAGATCAAAAAAAAAATTGTAGATACAATTTCCCTTTCCCACCAATGCAAAAGACAAAAATACTTTTACAAATACTAGAGAAGATTGAAGCAATGACTTCAAACCCCTCCAACATTTTTTCAAAACTCCAAAAAGAAAACTATGATGAAACATTCACTTTCAAAATGTTCTTAAATGAAATAAACATAACTAACGATGAATACATTCAAGCTTTAAGCTCAACAGTAAACAGACCTACACTTTTTTTACAGAGAAAACCATCACAAATATGGAACAATAGTTTTGCAAGCAAAATTCAAGATCTTTGGAAGGCCAATGCAGATGCATAGTTTGTGCTTAATGCATATGCTGCAGCAATGTACTATAGCTCCTATATCGCAAAAGTAGACAAATCAATGACATATGCATTCAAAAGAATACATAGAGACCACCAAAAAGGTAGTATTGATGCAATACGCATGGTAAGTAAACTTGGAAATGCCTTGCTTAACTTGCAACAAATGTCATCACAACAAGCTGCTCATATTGTTTTATCACTGCCATTAAATTACAACTTAAGAAAATCTATATTCATTGATACATGATCTGACAATGATCGTACATTTATACTAAAATCTGTCAAACATTTAAACAATGAACCAAATGAATCAAAAAACGTGCTTTCCATATCTATAATAGACTATTATTTAAAACATCCCCAAACAATGATAGACATATGCCTTGCAGAATTTGTTTCAAGATACAACAAAAATGGTACTGCAATTGAGCCAAAAGCCAAACCAAATGTAATAGGGTTCATCAGTTTCAACAAACACTTTGATATAGAAAATCATTATAGAGAGCAATTGGTTCTCTATGTACCATTTACCATAAATGAGGGTACACTCAAACAAAACTTTGACTCTTGGGAACATGCATACATGTACCAGATAGTGCAAAGTTCACCCATAACACAAACTCTGCATGGGGTGACATTGAAAAAGCTATAAATGATCTCTAGACTCTTGAAGATAAAAATGACACTAACCTAGCAATACCAAAAAAGCTTAGGAAAAAAGAACAATATGACATACAAACAAACCTTCCAAACATAAGTCATAATAACCCAAATACCATGCATTCCAATGCATTTTAAATTGCAAAGCATCCACAGATTATAGATAACAATGAATACTATAGGTTAAGATGAATGTTAAATAGCGAACAACAAGCAATTGTAAAAGATGTTCTCATAAAAAAGATCAAAAACCCACAAAAACCATTGCACCTATTTTTGACTGGTCGAGATAGAACAAGAAAGAATTTTATAGCAAAGGCCATATACCAAGCTCTCATTTGCATCTATAGCAACTCTATTGAAAACAATCTAGACAAACCTAAGGTCTTACTAACTACATATACAGGTAAAGCAGCATACAACATAGGAGGAATCACGTTACATTCAACATTTCACATACCTTTTAACACATCAGAATTCCTACCATTGAATACTGAAGTGCTAGACACTATGTCAAAGCACTATGATCAATTGCACGTACTCCTTATAGAGGAAGTATCATTAGTGGGTGGGTATGTGCAAGATCGTGATGGGCCAAAAAGTGGCAATATGATGGGTATGTGGCTGACGAATTTTTTTTAACCCAAAATTGATGAAACAAAAAGGGTTTTAAAGGAGATTCCCAAATTTCCACCAATATAAATTATTCTTTAATTTGAATTTAATAAGTAATAATTATTCATTTTCTATTCAAATTACGACTAAATTCTTGATTGATAGGCTGATTGGAAAACATCTATAGCTTTCAAATGGTGTCACATTTTTTCAATCCAAAACATGCATCACATTCTGTGCTTCGCATACTATAGGATTAAAAAAATAAAATTTGAATTTCATGAAATTTTGACCAAGTTAAGGTGGTCAACCATACAAGTTTTTTATATTTTTTAAAAGTTGTAATAAAAAAATCATAATTAATTATTTAATTAGAAAAAAAAAATAGAAAAAAAATATGCATCACATCAGGACATGAGTCCTCTACTTATAGCTAAAATCTTATAAAAAAATATTATCATTTTAGTGTGGTTAGGGTGGCTAGACAAACACCTACTTCCTATTTTTTCCATGAAATTTAAGTACTACTGCATTAAAATTTCAAATTTTCACAAAATAGATTTCTATTTTTTTAAAACAAACCTAGTAGTTTAGAAACTACATTTAGTTTGCTACAGATTCTATTCTTACATATTTTTGAAATAATATAGATAACTTATTCAAATTTTAATGTCAAATTACCTAACTCTGATTTTTCTGATTTTTTTGCCACTTAAGGGCCTGTTTTTTCCATGATGATCTTGCACATACCCAGGCTCAACATTCCTATGGTATATTGATAGAAGACTATGAGACATGATGCAAATACCTACAACATACTTTGGAAATCTTGATCAAATATTTTGTGGTGACCTCTACCAAGCACAACTTGTCCTTGACTTCATGGTATTTGAAAGTAAACCTACTGCAATTGAATTGATGCTTTATACTTTCTGGAAAGAACACATAAAATTTTATTTATTGGTCACAACTATGAGGTAGAAGGATGAAAATTTTATTCCAATCCTTAATAGACTACGAGTAGGCATCCAGATAAATGATGAAATGCACTATCTCAACCAAGTTTTCTTTCATCCTGGACCATTCAATCTACTACTTCCACACCTCTTCTATAGGAAAATTGATGTCGAGGCACACAACAATAAAATGTTATAAATCATTCCAAACCAAATGGTAGTGCTAGATGCAACAGATGAACATGAGGAAAATTTCAATGCAGTACGACTCTACAACCATACAACTACACTTCCATCTCAAATATGCTTAAAACCAGACATTTTAGTCAAAATCTATGCAGGCAACTACAACACACAAGATGGCCTAGTAAACAGTTCAGATGGAATATTTAAAGCATATACAATACAAAACAATATCGATATTGTCTGGATTAAATTTAATGACCCATCAATCAGACACCATCAACGCACAAAACTAGCACAATCCTACACTAATATCATTGACAAAGAATAGGTACCTATATTATGCATTAGTAGGCCAATCCAGAAAATTACAACAAACAAGAAAATCACAATTAGAAAAAAAATTTCAATACAAGTAGCATGTGCATGAACCATACACCAATCCCAAGGATTGACAATGGAAGCTTTGGATTTTGACCCCATAGGTATCAGACAACACGGATTAACTTATACAGCCCTATCATGAACAAAATCAGTAGAATCATTATTTCTGTTAAAACCTTTAACTACAAAAAACTTCAAAGTTAAGGATAAAATACAACTAGAAATGTCTTGCCTTCAATCATGTGCACAATGGAAATTTGACAACCAAAGTATATGTGCACATAATAAATCACATATGCTTCTATGCACATTGAACACTCGTAGCTTAAAAGCACATGCAAAAGATAGTGTCAATGACTCTGACATAATTATGCAATATAACATGTCTTATGTCTACAAGAAGCACATATGCATCCCTTTGAGCCAAACATCTTGCTCTAGTATCTAAATAGCTTCATTGTACATACCATACATGGCATAACAATTTTAACCAAGAAGCGTCTATTTCTATCAAAAAGAAAGCAACATGAATCAACAAATATCAAAGCCATCACATCACCAATAGTACTACCTCACAATGAACTCAATGTTTCTAATATTTATGCAAAACCTGCAAGTACGATAGACGAAATAATAACAATATTGCAAACAATTATTGCATACACAAATTCAAAAAACATGTTGTACATTATAGGTGATTTTAATGTAGACATGTCTTCAGAAAGCAAAAGCAAAAGAATACATCACATTTATATGCAACACAACAATATACAATTTTTGTTAAACCAATCACACAACATGAGCAAGCCACTCATTGACCACATTTGGTCTAACACAACTAAAAATATATACTCCATTTACAAATTAGAGGCATATTGGACTGACCACAATCCAACTTTTCTAAAATTGCATCTTGCCCAATAGATCAATTCAACTTTATACCACATATAACCCTATATCAATTATACATTTTGCAATACATTTTTCAATACTATATCAATTCTTTGCAAGAGATCAATAGACGAAACAAAAAGACAACTAAAGCAAATACAAACTACACAAACATCAAAGGATGCAACAAAAAGACAAGCAAAGCAAATGAAAATTACACAAGAAGAATCAATACAATGGTAAAGTACTCACAGTATTATCATTTTACCCCCATTTTCCCAAATTGCCAATATTAAAATAACATTGTTTTGGTTCTTTGCAGAACAAAAGTCAAAAAACCTAAGATTGTTTCAATCGAGTAGCTAAATGCAAAAAGAGCAGGAGACACTTTCCAAGGTGATGTGCTTGTCATCTACAAAGCAACATTGGACAAAGCCAACAAAACACGAGAAATGCTATGTGCTGATTTAATAGATGAGAAAGTAGAAATGACAATTACATTAAATGCTAGTGGAAACCTTGTCCACCAACATGAACACAAAATAATTCTAGGATCAACAATTTCAATCTCAGATTTTGAAATTGCACCTAGAACAGATTATGACAGAGGCGATTGTGATTGTATTATGATTTTAACAAACACAAGCACAGTTGAAAACATCTCACACCTCTGTCAAGAGTACAAATTCATTCCAAGTACAACTATCAACCAACTACTAACAACTACAAATGAGTACCTAGCTGGAACAATAATTGCGTTGGTGGTTGGTGCCAAGAAAATAGGTAACTAGTTTGCAATTGATATCAAAGATGGCCACATTGACACAGATAGAGCGCAGGTACATATGTTTGCAAAACATTTTCCCACTCATCCAATTTAAACGTCTTCTCATACTACAATTCTCTCTATGAAAATTTCTTTAAGAAAAACTAATTTTCTCATTGATTCACAGGTACAAATGCAACCAACATATGAACAACAATACTTTGCAATAGAAGACCAGTTGAATAGAAATAAAAATCCTGCAATGCATTTCAAGAATATTGTAAAAAAATAGATCAAAAGAACACATTCCACACATGCCACTCAACATTTATCTACAAATTGAATGACAAAAGAGGCATGGAAAAGCTCGATAACTTACTACACTCAACATTTAAGGTAACTACTTTCAAATTTTTTAATTGTTACATTCAAACTTGTATTTTTTGCCTCTTCTAACAACATTCAAACATATTTTACAGGTTTCCGGCACTTTAAAAGCAACAAATGCATTTTCCAATCCATTTCATGCATCTTGTCCAAAATGCAAATACAAATTCACCAGTTATGGCATGCTCAAAGAGAAAACTGCTCACTACAAACAATGCAACCAAAAAGTCAGTTACACATATTTTTTGCATCTAAAAACTAGTATTACAACATATGACAAACAAACAATCCACTACTCAGTTGACCAGCTCACCATGCAACATCTATTGCCCACTCTCCAAAACATGAGCTATGAAGACTATATCAAAGATAAATCAGCAGTGATATTCACACTACGATACTTTAGCATTGAAGGACATTTCAGCCTTGACCAAAACAATGCCATTATTGAAGCCATTTTCCTTAGCAAATGAACAAGAAATGCCACCACAAGGTAAAAAAATCACTCATATGCAAACTTATTTTCTTGGATAATTTAACACTTATTGTCAAATTCTATGCAAACTATTTCTCTAATAGTAAGCATACTGTTGTTATTACAAGGAACAAAGAATACAAGAAAGGAGACTTATATTTTTGGGACTTTAATTTTTTGGCTTTCTAATGTTCGAACGGATATCCCCGCTCTTCACATGTTGAAGATATCTTTGATTTCAAGAAATAGTACTGCTATTATACATTTAGACAAAATATCAGTTATTGTTATTTATGGTTCCAAAAAATATAACATGTCACATCATAGGTTACTATTTTGAAGTCTTAGCATATACGAACATCTAAAAATATATTTTTTTTTTTGCACCTATGAAAACAGTTCTTCTCTATGTACCTCTAACATATATGTTCAATAATTATTCTTCCTATATGCAATATACATACAATAGACTATTGATATAATGCCCTTGAAACTCTGTTTACAGTTTATAATAACTTATAAAGTGAAAAGGCTCTCTTTTGCATACTATGGTTTCCAACTTTCTGCATAATTGCCTTCTTTGTTGACTATGTTGAGTACATGTGTAGTTTCTAGCTTTCTGCATTATTGCCTTCTTTGTTGACTATGCTGAGTACATGTGCAACAATTTTTTTCGTCTGAGTAGCTCTATGAAACATTTTTAGTTTAAAAAAATTAGAAAAATAGGAAAGCATAGATTGATTAAATAAAAATCAAAGATTCAAACAGTCAGCTAGGGGTACAGAATCCATTAATGCATAGTTAATGCATTAAATGGCATTTGGCTGCAAGAGATCTCTATTTTTTGAAATAACATTTTCATCCCACCTTGGTTCATCTATTGACCTATTGCTGGAGGACCTTTTTGAATACCCTCAAGTCTCATAGGTTGAGCTGCAACTCCTTCTTACCAATGCAATCTAGAAAATGCATCTCTTTTCTCCAGTTCTTTTGCCATTTCCAATGGCTTAAGAGGAAAAACGACCTTTTTTGCCACCTTTCTAGCAGAATGGTTAGACTCTACCTTGCCCGCCTTTTCCTCAAAAATGTCATCAGCAACCTTCAACTTTTTATCAATACTTGTTTCTGTTGATTCTCAAAAAAAATAACCAGCCACCATGGTCTGTTTTTCATTAATATTTGTCTCTGTTGAATCTGGAAAAAACTTACCAGTGTTTCTTTTTTCTTGACCATCAGCATGCATCACACTATGATCATCATCCATTGCAATTGTGCTGGATTTGGTGCTTTGAGTTTCTATAGAAGTATCAACACCAATGTCTAACAATGTTGAAGTTTGCTCATTCTCATATGACATAATGCCACCTTTATCATGCCCATTTCACATTGTTCTATACTTGTATCTTGAACATTCGCAATTATAACTTCTTCTTCCTGATTTCGTATTATATGTTGTTGCTTTTGAAACATAAATTCCTCATCCTCTGACCTTTGTTGCAAATTTTCCTGTTTTTGATCAAGAACGTAAATCACTTTATCCATTTCTTCATCAAATTTAACGAGATGTAGTTCACTACTACATGAATTCTCATTCAATTGAAACAGTCTTTCCGAAATCTCCCCCTCAAAACCTGTACTATAGTCCTTTTCTGATTCATCTTCTACTTCTTCTGTTTTTTGGCTAGTATTAGATAATCCATTAGTCTCAAGGCTCTTTAGCGAGATAGAACTGGTTGGGAACAACTCAAAATGCTGCGACAGCTATGGCAAGCACCTCACCTGCCCTGCGACTAGGCCTTACACTACCAAGCATGGGAATTAATGCAGGGAATCGAGCTAAGAGCAAAGTAGATGACGTAGAAACAACAAATGCAAAAGGCCTACCAGAAAATTCTGAAATTGTAGACTTCTTCGCGCTCATATTGAGAATCTCCTTGTTGCTCTTTCTTCTAAAGCTGAAACATTTGCTCATGCCTCACTTGCCTCTTGATTTTTTGTTCATTTCATTGAGCAAACATAGAGGCTGAAAGATGTTAAGAAATGCATGGGTGGGTGGAGTCATCAAGTATAAATAGCATCCACCTTATCTTTGTAAGTTACCAAGTATAAAATGAAAAGAAACCTTTTAGACATTTACTGTGACAACTGAAAACCTTAATAGACAAATTCTTAGAGAATAAGGGAAAAGCAACTTTTAGGTGTGTCGTAATGGGTGCGAACGTACTAGTTAGCATGTGTGAAGAAATTCATTCATGATGAAATATCTTTCATGTTTATTCAAATCTTATAGGATTATGGAAATTTATGACTTCAACTTAAAAAGCTCGATGAGGAAGGTAGGATTAAGGATTCTCCTATGTTGTGCCCATTTCCCACCTTTTAACCTACCAAGGCCTACGTACCCCTTTTTTTTAAATTGAACTTTTCCATTGTGGTGAACCTTGATTACTAATATTTCTTTCAGTCCCAAACCAATAAACAAAATCCTCTCCTGCAGCATAGATAAATAAACATATAATGAATTGGGTGGTCTAAATCATTCCCTTCCTGTCTACTACTCAAAATACAGGTCCTGATTAGTGCAATGTTGAAGATGAGCAATTTGATAAGACCTAAGATTATTGATAATAATCCTGAAGTAATGATCAGATGACCAGGTGATATATAAGATGCATGAGTTATTTTTAGAGGTTGAGTTTTTGAAATTGCAGATTACAGAGTTTTGGACACTGCAGATATAAGGGATGATTTTTTTTATTTGTGACTATGCATGGAGCTATTACTTCAAGATTTAGAGTGGCTTACTGTGGCCAACCTTAGATTGATCCTCTTTAATTGGAAAGCGACTTTCTTAATGACTAGATAATGCAAATTCACCCTTTTTGGGTGGTAGCCAATGACCAGACCAAAGGAGTATTTTATTTTTATTGATGACATATACTTTTATCTATTGAGTTCAAGAGCTTTTTAGACTAAAAATAGGTTTACATTTTCAAATAGTATAATTGTAGCACAATTTTTTTTGGATTTTCTTGTTACTTACGGGCATCAACATGAGTTATCCAATTTTGATCTCTTTTACATAAGATTTATTAGGACACACTATGAATGGTTGTGACTCCTTATTGAATTTGAGATGTTTCACATGCAGTGATATTATCATCATTATGTCACAGTAGTTTGTAGAGACTCATTCTCAATATTTATGTTAGAGTCATAAGAAGTACCTGTTTCATGTCCAATTTTATCTTTGCTTCTGAAACAACAATCTTCAATGCCCTCTATTTACTCTATGTCTTTTTCTGCCCAGCCTGTGTTATTTTCATTAATTTTATGAGTGAAATTAGGTTTTCTAAACAAAAAGGAGCTAGGGTTTGTAGCATTCTCAGAGGCATCTGAAGAAGACTCCTCATCAGAGTCCTTCAACATCTCTTCAAGGCTGCATCTGAAGAAGACATTTTGGGCACAGTTCGCTTGGTTTAATTTGCTTTTGGTGGTTGGGACTTTCTTAGCTGGTCTAGTTTGTGAAGTGATTCTATCTTACCTTCATTCACTGTTTTTCTACCAGCATGTGTAGCTCTTTCTTCTTTTTCGATACTTGTTTTATTGCAATCAATTTTATCTTATTCTTACACACTTCAATCATAATTGCGAGATTTTAACTTCAGACAGTCCTTGTCCTTATGGTTGCCATGTCTACATTTGTGCACAATGTTTGTATATGGTTTTGGGGAAAAACACTTGTGAAATATCCCCATTTTTTATTCATCTAGAATTTGAATTAACACTCTTCATTTCCTATTCTTCTGAATTGTGGATCTTGTTTCTCGATTAATATTGTGATTTGTATAGAAAATCAGTTATATATCCTCCCTGATGACTGTATTCATCCATCAGACATACCCTGATGACTATGTTCACATCAATTTCAGAAACTGGGATCTGACTTTTATCAATATCCTATTAGTGTTTTTTTTCCCACAATGGCGGACATCTATGTGCTTGTCTTATATTTTCCTAATAGATAGTCATCTCTGTATCTTGCCTGGCTTTTTTCCATGCTTCATAACCAGCAAATGGACCCTTTTTTGAGATATTAAGCTTACCTAATTGTGTGGAGAATATGTCCACAGCCATTCAAAAATTGGGATTTGACGTATGACAATATCTTGTAAGTGCTTCTTTCATCGCATTTGAGGACATCTCTATACCTAGCTTATGTTTTTCTTTATCTTATCACTCTCTATTTGCTAGTGTTGAATCACTCGCATGAGTTTCAAACTCACCATTTACATATACGGACATAAGCTAGATATACTTTTATTGCATTGTTTGGTTCATGAATACAAACACACACTCAAGTACAAATGTACTTTTAATAGCAATCAAAATTCACTCTCATTTTTCAATAACAGTGATTTCACATACTACAATACTTAAATAATTGTTGAATAATGCAATTATATGGGCACTTTATAGCCATAGCAAGGCTTGGGCAAGAAGAACCAATTGAATCAACATCAACTACCATAAAGAGGCTAATAAAGGATAAATTCCATTAGGGAGTGTCTTGGACTCAAGAGACATGGTTGGATAATCTGAAGTTGAACCAAGCTCCTCTCAATGACCGATGAGGCTATGAATGTAGAGAAAAAGCTAGTGATGGGTGCTTGCTACTGTGTTTTGGGCTGTTAGCCAAGACAATTAATCATTGCAAGTATCTTCATATATTGTTTTAACTAGAAGCAGTTATATAATTGCCCATTGCCTAGTTATATCTCCATATATTGTTACAAATAATAACAATCGTAGTTGCAATTATAGAGTTGCCCACTTTGTAAAGGTTGTGTCTTCCTCTCTGTTTCAAAGGGCCAGAGATTCGAGATAAATTTCAGAGTCTTATCAACAAAGATAAAATGTTCTATTTGAGCCCCAATTTTAAACAAAAGTTAAGAGTGTAGAATACTATGCTCTGATTGTATGTTTCATTCTAAACAAATGGCCCCTCAGAGCAATGTCCACACTAAATATGGTGCCAGACACTTCATTAACCTGACTTTTTTTCTTTACAGACTCCAGTGTCTCATTGATTTAGCCTCAGTCCAGGACATATACATGCATAGCTCCTTCTACTTCAGATCAAATTGGCACTTTGAGTCTTAGTGAAAAATTATAGTGGGGGTATTCTCAGACCAGTTTTTTCTTCAATTCATTGTCATCTCCATGGAATGACTCTCCCCTTTCAAATACTTGAAACATTGGCCCTCACCTTCTTTGTGAGGTAACTCTAGACCAATCAAATAGAATATGTATCTACACAAGGGAACACACTAGCTATATTTTAACATATTACTTTTTATTTCTATAGTTTGAATTTTAAAATTATTTTTTATATTGGAAAATTAACATTTATCTCTTTTTCTATTCGTGGGAGTAGCTTTATAAATCATTTTTGTTTAAAAAAATTAAAAAAATGAGGAGGAATAGATTGATTAAATAAAAGCAAAGGCATAGATTGATTAAATAATAAAAATAAAAGATTAAAACTGGCAGCTGAAGGCACATAATCCATCAATGCAAAGTTATTGCATTAAATGGCATCTGGCTAGAGGAGAAGGCATTGGAATTGCTCGATGGCTATGTGTGGTCAGGGTACTTTGTTCATTTAATATAGATTAAAGTCCAGTTGCTATGGATCGCTATATCACTTTGTGTGCATGTTTTTTTATTCTACAAGTCTGTGTTCTACAAGAGTTTACGTTGGTAGACACCCATATGTGACTCTGTATGAGTATTGCAATTGCATTCTGTTACGTTTGTTTGATTTCAATTGTGGACTCATGGAGATTAGAACAGCTACAAAATTTTTGGTCTTTGAACTATTCCTTGTGTTGAACAAGTACTATGAAAGCACAAGACTAGATTTAGAGAAGACTAGTGCTTGATCCTATACTACTTTATCAAAATTTTCAGTGTTCATGGAAAATGGCTTTGTTACTGTGCTTTTTTGGGCTTTCAAGCAATCAAAAGTGCAAATAATCTCTTCCTTTATTTCTCAGCTTATTCCTATAGATGTATACCGAAGCAAAATGCCTGGATCTTAGACGCTTGTTAAATGCTAATCCAAAGCCATTCAATGATTGGCAATCTTCTTAGTTGTTGGCAACATGTTTTCCTTTGGTTCATTGTATTTAAACTTGAATACTGGTCTAGTCTATATTTCCACACTTCTAAAAGGCACATGGATAACCTCCAAGTTCCTTTCTATAATCTTTGCAGTAGTCATGTGTTTCTTTGGTTTCAGTTCTTTCCTTTTTAGACTATGTTACACTAAATATCCTATAACGAATGTTTATAAACAAAATATTTTATTCATATTGCTTTCAGCAGTTTTTGTAACTTAAATACAAGGAAAATAGTAAACACTCAAAAATACTATCCCTTAATAAATATTTTTCATATTCCTAGCTATATGAAGCAATGTAATAGGCATAGGCCCAGTGTAGCTTTTGTTGCTTCTTCCATGACAATAGTATAAATTACAAGGTTAATATACATTTTTTTAATTAGATCTCTATGCTTTGCACTCAAATTTATCTCTCACAACTATTAACAAGTGTCATGTTCTTGGTGAATTAGACCATTCAATGGTTAACAATATTGAGGCTACTTGCACCATGAATAGCTCAAGTCACTCTAGTAATGTTGTTTTTGTTCTTTGACTAGACACCTTGCAAAAGAAGGTTCTTTTTTACCACTGAGTCAACTATTCTCCTAGATTTGCAAGTCTAAATAATTCCTATATGTCTCCTATGCTAATACTTTGTTCACATTCAAAGTGTCAAACATTCAAAACAGGAGGCACTCAAACTATGCTGAAAAACCTATAACCCTAAACCAACAACAAATCATCAGTAGTATGCATATTACATTTTTCCCTCCACTATCCCTACCATCTAAATGCTTTTTACTTCTCAGTGGGAACTCGACGCTTGCGTCACTTGTTAATCCACAAAATTGTGAAAGAAGAGTGATTTGGACTGTTTTCACTTAATCATCTTTTCCTTCCTATGTGATAAACAAATTTCATTAGTTCATAAATGTGTGTGAAAGAGAGATAGTGTGTTTTTTAAATGAAGGTTTCACAATTCTCTTTCACTTGTGAGATGTCAAATTCATTTGTACATGAAAAGAGGCAGACTTCTCATTACCTTTCACTAATGTTATGTTTTAAGTTAACTTTACTTCCCTTTTGGTTATTCTTAAATCACATTACTATAATGAATTTATATTTTACTCTCTCATTTGAGCACAATGGTGTCGAGACTGCTCTCACTTTAATGCCATCTCTATATAGTGATGTTGTTTATGCAACAATTTCTATATATTATTATTGATGTGGCCATCTCTATATATAATTAGATTTTAACAATCCTTGATTATTATGATTCTTATACTTAGTCCACCTTCTATGTTATATTAAATATGTCACATTCTATGTATTTCATGTCTTATTCTTCCCCACGTATCTAACATCCCCTGTCTGCTTCAGAGAGAACTTAGGATCACTATGTTCTAGGGTGCGGGAATAGGGTCACTATATTTATTGATAGGCTCCGTAGTTCTTCTAGCTAGGGATGACATAATCCTGATTCCTTCTAGATAGGGATTACATAATCCCGATTCCTTCTAGATAACCACTGATGTCATGCCATATTTCTTTCGGCTCTGTATTTTGATGCTATGGTACTGACATTCGGGTCTGAGGCTGTGGTCCTAACATTCGTGTCTGTATTCCAATGCTATGGTCCTGACATTCGTGTTTGTATTCCGATGCTCTGGTCCTGACATTCGTGTTTGTATTCCGTTGTTTGTTTCAAATGTTTTGTTTTTTGAGCGGTTGAACAAACTAGCATTAGTGCTCTCAATAGGTAATGGGCAGGGAACAAACTCGCAACCAAACTCGGGTACAATTAACTCGGGCACATTCTCGGGAATGCAATCAGGCACAAACTCGGGAACAATTAACTTGGGCACAAACAATCAGCAACCAAGCGGCTAGCGAAACTCCGATTCTGACATAAACAATCCAAAGGGCACTGTCTATGCAGGGTATAATTTGCACCGGGCATAGATGCATGGGCATGGATGCGGCTGCCTCGTTTCTTTCGCCCACCGTATTTTACGTGCAACCTCTGTCCTTCCTCGTTTCTTTCGCCCACCATATTTCACGTGCAACTCTGTCCTTCGTAAATTCTGCACATTCTCCTGCCATCCGTATTTAATGGTAACTGCGCCCATTTTTATTCCCTTTACTCTCTTGTTTCCTGCCTTACGTTTTTTTTTATCCTCTTTAAATTTCATTTTTAACATTATTGTTTTTATATTAAATTTGATTCATTAATAATTGAAAATTTAGTTAATGTTAATTTTTTTTATAATAGTTGTTTTATTTAAATAATTATTTTTTAATAATGTTTAAATTTTATTTTGTAAATAAAAAATAAAGAAAAATTAATATAGAATGTATAAATATTTTAAGCATTTTATTTATTATATATAATACATAAATTTTAATCTTTTAAATTATTTTATTTTATTTAAAGAATATTTTTATTTATTTAATCCTAACCCTAACCCTAATAATAACCTTAATTGAACCCTACATCTTACTATAATTGTTTTGTTTAACCCTAACCCTAATGTATTTGTACCCTGGCCCTAATTTAACCCTTACCTTATTAAAACCCTAACCCTAACAATAATGTTAATTTAATCCTATAGCTAATCCTAATTGAACCCTCACTATAACTAAATCTTAATCTTAACCCTAACCCTAATGCTAATTTAATGCTAATAGAATCATAGTCCTAATTAAGTTCCCATTATATAATTTTTATAACATGAAAAATAAACTCCATACATAACCCTGTCCTTTATCAATTTTATTATATGTAACCCTAATTCTATAACTAACACTAATTCTAATTACAACCCTAACCCTAATTCTAACTCTAATTATAACCCTAACCCTAACCCTAACCCTAATCTTACTACTAACTCTAACCTAACCCTAATCTTAATTTTATTTCTAACCCTAACCCTAATCTTACTACTAACACTATCCTAACCCTAATCCTAATTTTATCTCTAACCCTAACCCTATTCTTGTCCCTAATTGTAACCCTAAACTTATTCATAATTTCAACCCTAATCCTAATCCTAACCCTAACCCTAACCCTATCCCTATCCCTAATTTTAACCCCAACCCTAATCTCTAACATTAAATATAACCCTAATCCTTACCCTCACCCTATTTCTAAGCCTAACCCATCTTATACATGCTAACTCCAACCCTAACCCTATTTCTAATTTTATATATAGTATATTAATAGTTAGTATACTTATTATTTAATAACTTATATTTATATATATATATTAGTTATACTAGTTATTATACTTATTAAAATATAGTTTTTAAATTCGATATACTTAATTTAAATATTACTGTGAATTTTGAATTTAATGATAAATAAATATACTTATAATTAAATATACTTACAAATGTTGATTCTAACCCTAACACAAATGTTGGTTAAGGTTAAAGGTTTCATTTCGGGTTAGGAATAGGGTTCACTTAGGATTAGGGTTAGGTTTTAATTAAGGTTCAATTAGTGTTAGGTTTTGATTAGGGTTACATATAATAAAATTGATAAAGGACAGGGTTATGTATGGAGTTTATTTTTCATGTTATAAAAATTATATAATGGGAACTTAATTAGGACTATGATTCTATTAGCATTAAATTAGCATTAGGGTTAGGGTTAAGATTAAGATTTAGTTATAGTGAGGGTTCAATTAGGATTAGCTATAGGATTAAATTAACATTATTGTTAGGGTTAGGGTTTTAATAAGGTAAGGGTTAAATTAGGGCCAGGGTACAAATACGATTAGGGTTAGGGTTAAATTTCAATTAGTGTTAAGTTTAGGGTCCAATTATAGTAAGATGTAGGGTTCAATTAAGGTTATTATTAGGGTTAGGGTTAGGATTAAATAAATAAAAATATTCTTTAAATAAAATAAAAAAATAAAAGATTAAAATTTATGTGCGGCTAGCGAAACTCCGATTCTGACATAAACAATCATGCATCTAGGGACGCAAAGTCAGGCATAATTAACTCGGTCACATTCTCGGGAATGCAATCGGGCACAAACTCGAGAACAATTAACTTGGGCCCACCTAATTCGGGCAATTGGCAGGGCGCACCAACTAACTCATCGGAAAAGGCTAGTGGAACATTAATGAAGACTGAGCGGTAAAGTCCGCCTAAACATAACTCTAAGTATGTGTTGTGTCATGTGTTTCCATGTTGAGTTGTCCACTCAATATGCTATCATGTGTTTCGTGTACCTCTTTTTGGTCATTTATGTTTTCCAATTTTCATTGATGTCTCCTTTAGCCCATATTTTGAAGCTTTGTAATATCTTTGCAAGCTGAAAAGTATTGTTCTCTTTTGTTTCCCTTTGTGTTTAAATGTTCCTACATTCTCGCATCTCCCAAAGGGGAGGACAAGAAAAGTAGAGCTACCTTTCCTTATCTTTAACAATAATAAAATAAGTTATAAAAATTAATTCTTGATATTTCTTTCAATAATATTTAATTATAGTCTAGGGAAGTAAGGGGAAATCTGGTTTGTGTGTCTGATGATCAGTAGGAAGGGGATGGCAAAAATGAGAGGTATCATTCAGAAAGCAATGCTTGTGCCTTTCCTTGCGGATAAAATTTCATTGTTTGGTTGTTCACACCGAACAACTCTCTTTTTTTCTTTACAAGACTTGAATTCATTTTTTATCTTTCATGACAAATTTTTCCAAACAATGGAAGTGGCCTCTGTGAAATGATCAACATCACCCATGTGGGAAATCCATGAAAATAAAGAAACTATCCACAATTTAAAATGGAAGTGGCCTCTATGCAATGATCAACATCATCCATGTGGGAAATCCATGAAAATGAACAAACTACTCAGAATACAATATTAAACTAGATAATTCAAACAAAATAACAGTAGAAATAGCATCACTAGTGATAAACACATTCCCTTATAAATTTGATGAATGCCACAATTAAGAACATTCAGTAGGGAACAAACACAAACAATAACTCCCCTTGGACTTTTCAAAAGGCTGGTGGAACATTAATGAAGACTGAGCAATAAATTTTGCATAAACAAAACTCTAAGTATGTTTTGTGTCAAGTGTTTCCGTGTTGAGTAGTCCACTCAATACGCCATCATGTGTTTCCCATATTCTGTCACTATTTGTTTTAGCCCATACTCTGAAGCTTTGTAATATCTTTCCAAGCTGAAAAGTATCATGATCTTTTATTTACCTTTGTGTTTAAATCTTCCTATGTTCTCACATCTCACAGGAGAGAATGACAAGAAAAGTAGAGCTAGCTTTCTGATGTTTAACAATAATGAAATAAGTTATAATAATTAAAAAAATTAGTGACATGTGAAGGGTCTTTGGTGTGAGCTTCAAACTTAATCAATCACTATAGATTTGAAAAAAATGATATGCTCTTATGTTACAAGTGAAAATGAAACCTTGGTTGATTATAAATAAAAATCTTGTACAACCTACAATGTTACTAAATGTAGACTTATTTATATCAATCACTTCATATAATGTGTGGAGTTTAGAGTTTTATTTGGAAACCGACCATCAAATATTTACACAATTACAAACTACAGGTCTAGTTTACATTGGTGAATATTACCCTTTCTCACTTGATATTTCCTTAAATAGTATTTAATTCTAGTTTTTGTGTTTGATGGCCGGTAGAAAGGGAATGGCAACAACAAGATAGATCAGTTAGATAGTATTTAATTAATGGTTTAGTTTACATTAGTGAATATTATCCTTTCTAACCTGATATTTCATTATTTTGGGTGGTGTGCACTGAACAACTAACTTGTTTTTCTCTACAAGACTTGAATTTATTTTTGATATTTTCTGACAAATATTCCTGAACAATGGAAGTGGCCTCTGTGAGAGATCAACATCACCCATGTGAGAAATCCGTGAAAATGAAGAAACTACCCATAATTTAATCTTAAACTAGATAATTCAAACAAAATAACAATAGAAATAATATCACTAGTGATAAAAAAATTCCCCTATAGTGTTGATGAATTCCAATAACCAATAATGAAGATTTTACACAAAAAAACTGTATTTTTTTTTTTAAATAGACTAGCTTCATAACAATGTTGAATACATCATTTCATAGCATAGAAAAACATTAAGGAAAAACTTAAACAAATTCATAATAATAGACTAATTTCAATACAATATTGGAAGTATTCTAAACGACAAACTAAAACATATTAAAATAATAGAAACTATGGCAATGAATGACAAGTAAACTGGATGATTCACATAACAGCGAATTGTATGCAAAAAGGCTAATTCATATGAATTACCAACATACTATCCTTTTATATGGAGAGGATTCACAATAGGATTTTGGAGCATCTAAAACTAAATCTTTATGACATAACTTAAAATATTTGTAAGTTGTTCTTTAATGTTGATATAAATGACTTCTCCTACCTTCTTTTGCATCAAATCTTTAATTAAACGATAGTTAAGAGAAACCTATTTAAAGTTCTACTATGATGCATTGGACTTTTGGCCAATTTGATTGTTCTCATATTATAACAAAATAATGTCATACGTACAATTTGTTTCTCTACAATTTCTTCAAGAACATTCTTAAGCCATAATGTTTGAGTGCTCTAGAAGTGACTGCAACATATTTTGCTTCTATTAAGGAAACAAAAACTATATTTCACCTCTTTGAGATTAATCTAAATCCAAAGGATAAATAATTACAATTGTAGAGTTTTGATCATCCACACTATCACTCCAATGAGAATCACTAAAGCCAACTTGTCAAAACTCTTTAGAATTGTAGTAATGAGTGCCAAAGTTTAGAGTTCCTTTCACATACTTCAAAATTCTTTTGGCTGCATTCATATGAATTTTAAAAGAGTTTCTCATGTACCTTGAAACAAGAGAAACTTCATAAGGAATATCAATTTTTTTCTGGGTTAGAAAAATCAAACTTCTAATAATATTTCTATAAGTTGTCCCATCAACTCTTTCAACACCATCATCTCTACACAATAGAACTCCATGAGAAATTTGAGTTGAGGCTAGTTTACAACCAACCATATCTAGTTCTCCAAAATTCTAAATGGTGTAACATTATAGTGGAGGTAGTTATGCAGGAATGGGCATGAGTGAAGGATTTTGAATGATGAGGATGATGCTAGTGAAGATGGTGAGAATGGGGATGTTGATCCTGTTGCTGATGGAATAGTGCCAATTGTGCATCTTCATCTTGGGATCTTTATGGTTCTGAATGGATGGAGGGGGGCAGCATGGGGTCACAGTTGTGCTTATCTGTTGTGCCTTTTGGCTATGAGAAGCTTGAGGTTGGTTTGTTGTGGGTTGCTAACCTAGCCTATAGCTTGTGGTTGGTAGATGGAGCTTGCAGTGGTCGTTTGCTTCCATCTCTGCTTTTCCTAGCCCATTTTGTGAAGTCTCCCCTACCTGTTGCTTCCGTTGTTGGCCCCTATGTGGCTTCTTGTTGGCCTCTATTTGGGCCTTGTAATGTGGCATGGGAGGGGGGATCTTCTTTCTATTGTTGGGGCTCATTTGTTTGGGCCTTGTTTTGTCTAGCTATTGCTTTGGGTGGGACAGGAGTTCCCCTATGTTTTCTTAGCTTGTCTTTTGTCCCCTTCTTTGTGCCCTTGGTTAGTTTTTGGCCTTGGATTTATGTTGGTTGCTTGGGGTTCTTCTCTTGCTTCTTTGTTGTCCCTTTCTCTTGGGCTCTCTGTGGGAGCTATTGTGTTCCCATCCTATTTTCTTTTCTTACGTTTTAATGATGGGCTTGGTCTATTTTTTTGGCACTATGGTTTGTGCTAGTGGTATCCTCGACTGGTTCCTTGGTTTTTAACTCTTAGTTTTGTAGAGGGTTATTTTCACCCTTTGGTGCTCTTAAGTTCTTTTTGTAGGTTGGGGGTGTGTTATTCCTGAAGGCTAGGATCCTTCAAATGGTGATGCTTAAGGCCCAAAAGTTTCTTCACTCAATATTGGTTGTGGTGTGCTCTTTTCCTTCTTCCAAGCTCTAGTTTGCTACTACACCAAAGGATGTCTTGTCTTTCCTTTCTATGAGTGTAGTTGCTTTCTATCAGGTTCTATAGTTGATGTCTTCTATGGAGGTGAAGCTCTTTCATATTGAGGTGGAAATGGGTGTTGTGGATCATGTGGGAAGCTTTATGTCTTGTGGTAAAGTATCTCTCTTCATCCTCTCCTATAGAGGGGTGCCCTCTCCTATTGAGGTGGAGGTTGGGTTGGTGTTTCTAGTTGATTGGTGTTGTGAGTTGGTTTGTTACATTCTGGTTGCTTTGTTTCCTTAATGTTTTAGGCAGGTTCTTTTAGTTTCTTTGGGTTTAAGGTCCTTCCAAAAACCTGATTGTAAAGGGTTTATGGTCCCTTCAAAACCTATTATGGGGTCAAGTTCCCTAAAAAATTGGTTAAGGGTTTAAGGTCCCTTCAAAAACCTTTGGGTGTAAGGTCCCAACTTTAGTTGATTTGTGGGTTCAAGGTCCCTATAAAACCTTTGTGCAGAATGAGCTTTCTTGTTTTATTCTTAGTGTTGTAGCTAATGGTATTTGTATTATATTTGGTGTAGCATGTTTCACTTGGATAGGGTATCTAGTCCCTTCAAAACTAGACTATAATGGGTTTTGGGTCCCATCTAAACCTACTTTTCCTCATCAAAAACAAACCATATCAAATTTCTTCAATATATCCTTTGCTTTTTGTTTCGACAAATGAAAACTTCATCCCTACTTTGATAAACCACCATTACTAGAAAATATTACATGAGACCTAAATATTTCATCACAAGTTCATTCATCATAGAAGTTTTCAATTCATCTTTCATATTAGAATTGATACTCATATGTAAAAATATCATGTCAACATGTAAACTAAAAATAAGATCATTACTTTTTTATTAGACATTAACTCTTACTTCTAGTCAATCCATTTTATTGAAAATAACCATAGATCCTAGCATACCAAGTTTTTGGTTCTTGTTTGAGGCCATTAAGGCCTTCTTTAGCTTGTAGACTTGATATTCTATTTCTTGAACCTCAAAATGTTGTGGTTGTTCTATGTAGATTTACTTTTCTAAGTAGCCATTAAAAAAGGAATTTTTCATATCCATGTGATGAATGCTCAATTTATTTTGGCTTTCTAAAGAAATCAACATTCTAATAGTCTTTTTTCTTGCTATGGGAAAATGTCCCTTGATAATCAATCCCATACCTCTATATGCAGCGTTTAGCAACTGATCCTTCATTATGTCTCTCAACAATCCCATTACTATTGTGCTTAGTTTTGTAGACACATTTAGTAAAAATATTTCTTTTGTCATGTGGAAGCTCTATAAGCTCTCAAGTATGATTTGTATGAATAGAATGTATCTCTTCTTGCATTTATTGCACCTCAACCTCATTAATACATGCATATTCAAAAACATGATGGGTCAAAATTAGCTTGTGAAAATTATAAATAAAAATGTATTGTCTCATATCTTTGTTGAACTATGTTGTCATTAGTGTTATCATTGATGTCAACTTCTAGTCTAGTAAGTATGTGTTGCAATAGTGTGGTTTCAATGAGATGCCAACCTCTAGTATGGTTGTGATATTGAATGCAACGTTTGTGTAGTTAAGTTTCAACCTCTAGTGTGGATATGATGGTAATTTCTTTTGCTGCTAAGTGTCGCTGATGTAGCATGTTGACCTAGTTTCCAAATGCTTTTGAGAAAATTTTCTTAATGATTGTACAAGGTGGTGAAAGTTAGTTAAGTGTTCTGTTCAACATTTCTTATATATTGAAGAGTTCTTGTGTGGTTTGGATGTGATGATTAGAGGTGTTAAAAGGTATTATATCTACTGCTTCATGCTTTGGATTGTGTGGTAGTGGTAGATGTGCTTGACAAACATTTTTCTGTGAAGTAGGTTGTTTGGGAGAAATGAAATTTCTTTTCTTTTCTTTGGATCGAGGATTCTTGTCTTACATATTTTGGGATTTGTTAATTTCATATGTATCTACCTTTCCTTGGATGGGTTCGTGTTAGGATTTTTTGCAAGCTTTGAATCGTGACTTGTATCTAGTGGCAATTTGATTGGTTGTAGAAAATGATAATGTTCTTCAAATTTATGAGGTTGTGGAAGTGTTGTTGGATATGTTATTGATGTTGGAACATTCTAGAATGTTTTATAATGTTTGTAAGATGTTTGTAAGTTGTTTCAAACTTGAGAGGTTGAATGTACTTTCTTGATAATTATTTATGTCAGTTTGGGTGATCTAGTGTGCTGTTGTTGTGTGGGGATGTTATTTGTTGTTTGGGGAAGCATTGTGTAGTCTATCAGTGTAGATTTGGGTCCTAGTTAACCTTTAGTGTGGTCTACCTTCACTTATTTCCATCATTGAGATGTGTGATGCTGACCTATTTGGTGGTTGTACATTTGAGATATATACTTTTTTATTAAGGTCAACTTGGAGAATATTTTTGAGGTTGTCAATGATATGTATACAAGGTCAAGTGTGTGATGAGTTGTGTGTTAAAAAATATGAATGTATATTGAGATATAAGTGAAAGCTTGAAAGATTAAGGTTACCGAAAGCAGTGAGCAGAATCTTTTTGCATTTTTCATTTTGCTAGAAGTTGTTGGAGGTAGTGAGTTGAAGGCTGTGGATGGTGTAGAATTATTATGGTGGATTCTCCTATTTATCCAAGGTTGTGGGCCTCCATGTAATATACTTCTTCTATTCTCTTTTCTTGTAAACAATGAGTCCTTGGTAGTGAGCACTTTGTAGTGAGCCCTTCTTTCATTTCTTCTAGACAATTAGTGCTTTGGGAAATGAGTCCTTCTAGTAGTGAGGCTATTGTAATCAAATTTCATATACAGATTTGATCCTTATTATTGTTTATCCTAATTAGGGGTTTCCACATCAATTTCGTGTTCTATTGTGTATGATTGTTCATGTGTTGTTGTTTCATTTGTTTCATACTAATAAGGGTTTAAATATTAATAAGGGTTTGAATATTAGTGAGGCTTTGAAGGTTTTATTGTAAAAAAACATCACCCCACTCTCATTTTTTCTATGTGTCTAATAATTGGTATTACAGTAGTGGCTCTTTTAAAAAATATTAATCGCTTATGGTAGATCTAGATGGTAGAAAAGAAAGGTGTCAAATCTCCTATGTTCGATGAAACAAATTACACTTTCTAAAATGCCATGATGGAAGGATATCTTGTCTCCTTAGGGTATGAAGTATGGAAATCAATTTAAGATGGTTATATCATGTGTACTACTACTCTACCCATTGATAATTATATCAAAGAGTATGAGATCAATGGGAAAGAAAGGTATACTATTTTAAGTTGACTTTCTTATTCAAAACTTATTAAGGTGATTAGCTTAAAATATTCTATAGAGATCTAGAAGTTGGAAATTATTTATGGAGATGATAGGGTCAAGCAAGGAAATATGTAGAATTTCAAAGCCAAATTTGAAACCATAAGGATTTCAAAGGATGAAGATATTGGAGGCTACAAGCACAAGGTGGATGAAGTGGTCAATTCCATCAATGATCTTGGTGGAAAGCTAGAGGAGAATGAAGTGGTGAAATAGGTATTGAGAACCCTTCCTAAATTTTATAGTTCTAAATTTTTTGCTATTAAGGAAGCTCAAAATTTGGATCAATATTGTAGAGATCAATTATTTGGTGCTTTAACTACTTTTGAATTAAGAGAGTTTTTCCTAGATGATTGAAGGAAAGAGACTACTTTTAAAGTTATCAAGAAAGAGAGTAATGATGAATTTGATCTTGATGATTTTGATGAGGTGGAAGAAATTTTTTCAGAAGATTGAAAAAGGACACTAGCAAATATAGAGGTAAGTTACCCTTCAAGTGTTTTAGTTGTGGAAATATAGGTCATTATTATTCAAAATATCCAAAAAAAACTTTCTAATGACAAATAAAAATATCACAAAGGAAAATCTATTTGTGTAGTGTGTTTTCTAACCTTAAAAATGCAAAACAAAATGAAATGCAAAGAAAGAACAACACAAAACAACACATCAAGATTGGACAAGTTAAACTTGAACAAAAGAAGAATGAAAAAAAGGTACCTTGCCCAAGTTGATTGGTTGGTTGGCCTTGTTGATTTGATCATTTGTGTGCTCCTTCAGATGGAAAATCACATAAAACTAGATGCAAAACAATGGTGCTTGAAAGTTGTAGCAATGGAGTATGGTTATGATAGGGATTCAAATGATGCAAGTGCGTATGTGAGTGGATGCACAAAATGGATGAATAATGAGCTTGAAAGTTGTAGCAATAAGGTGTGAGTATGGTTATGAGAGCTTGAAGGCTTGAATGCTTGATTGCTTGAATGGTGAATGAATAAAATGAGGGTAGAATCCTCTACTTTTAGGGGAAATGCCCTTAAGAAATGGAGGGATGAGATTTAGCCAACATGGAGAAGAGGTTGCTTTCCCCAAAAGGAGAAAGCATTTAATGAATGTTGACTAAGGATCGCTGTCTTCCATAAATGGCATAAGGATTAGGTTGACCTAATCATGCAATTAAGGTTGTGCAAACATGTGATTAGGTGGTTAATGAAGGATTAGAAGAATGTTGCAAGAGTTGGAGGATGTGACATTAGGTGAATTCACCCAAAAGGGCAAAGCAAAGGTTAGAAGAGCGAATTTTCCCCATACACGGGTGAATTTTTGAAACTTAGAAAAGGAGAGGAGTCAGGGGAAATCTACAAGAAAAACCCGAGGTAGAGAAGAAAAAGGAGAAAAGAGAATGAAAGTGAGGAGATTAGGTGAAAGTGATTGACATATTGCTTCATGTGAATGCAGCATTTTGACACCTTGAGGACACGAGAGGCATTCAATAGTCTTGGAGGTGATGATTGTGACTATAAATGGTGAGGATCATGCAACACTGGCATGAGCAGGCTTATTGCATATGCTCGGGTACCCAACTATTAGAGCACACTGAGCATTATTGACTACACTGATGGAGCGATGGAGCTCTGAGACATCAACATTCCATCTCCTGACAAGGGAGATTATTATCACACTAGAGGACGTGAGGAGGATCCTGCGGTTGTCAATAGCTGGTCACCTTGTGAGTTGGATGAGGTCAAAGGGATGAGAGTGTGATTGAAGCCTATGGGTCCTCTTTAGGTGACTAGACCTACCGATTCAGGGAGTTGAGCTAGATCTGGATGGATGCTTAGGACTAGGAGTTCCAAAATTACCGTTATAACTTTGTGGGTTGATTAGTGGTATCTTGATGCTAAATAGGAGTGAGAGGTTTTGCAGCCTCAAGGTGATTGAGGTTTTCAAGAATATTGTGGAGTAGAGGGAGTGGAAGTTTTCATGGGGTACATGCATACTAGAAGAACTATACAAAGGCATGCATGTGGTATGCTATCAGTGAGCACTTAGGTTGACACATGTGATGGTGTTATAGGTTTGGGCCTAGGAGCACATTAGTGTGGCTAGACTAGGGATATTGGTTGTAGGGATGTGGAATGAGACACTTCCAGTAGTGCACTGGTATGGGGCAAAGTACAGGTGGTGACTACATTACCAGGATGCCGGTGATCTAGAGAGATGGAGGAGGAGATTGGATGACTTACAAGAGGACTAGATCATATGGAGACCATACATATAGTGATGGTTTTCATGTTGGAGTTAGGATAAGAGGAGACATAGAGGATACTTCTTCACAGTATCCTACTTGATTGGGAGGGATACACACATAGTGGATATGCACAGGACTGAAAGAGTGTTGAAACAGTTTGGGTTACATTTAAATATCCTACTAGGACCACATAGGTTTAGATGGATTACCCAAGAGTGACCATTGGGTGATCAGATTATAGTAGAGTTTGCAAGACAATAGTGGGATGAGTTTCAACAGGTGTTGTACCTTGAGAGAGGAGGGATAGCAAATGCAGGGATGACAATGAGATATTCCATGTGGTGGGCATGACATAGACCAACATGGATTATGACCATGTGCTTGATTATAGGGGAATTCAACAACACGTTATAGGATGAGGTGAGAATAGCTGGACAAAGGAGAGTTAGGAGGAGAGGGGGCCAATAGAGGAGAGGCAAGGATAGAGAGGCTAAGGTAAAGGAGGAGAGAGAGGGCCTACAGAGGAGAGGATAGTGGGAGGTGATGGAGGTATATCCATTCCCCATAGTACCTTATGTCCCACCACCACTAGAGCATCCAGTCATTCTGCTGATAGAGCCCCTAGCGAGGTTATGGATTGTTGAGCAGAGACTCACAGAGTTAGAGGTAGAAAGAGATAGGTTGTAGGCTGAGGTGGATAGGGTGTAGGCTGAGGGAGATAGGGACTTCAAAGAGCTAGCATAAAAGGTGGGAGGGAGATTATGGGAGATAGAGGTAGAGAGAGACAGATTGTAGGTGGAGGTGACCAAACTACAGGTAGAGGGAGAGAGAGACCATGGGGAGTTGGAAAATGAGGCATCTATACAGGTCCTATAGGAGGAAGAGAGAGATATGGAGGATCTAAGGAGGTAGGTGACAAAGCTATTGAGGGAGAGAACTGAGCTAAGGAGGGAGCAAGATGAGCTCTAGGATAGAGTAGAGCTTGTAGAGGAGATAGTTGAGGATGTAGGATTGGTACTAGATAGAGTGGAGACGACAGTGGCCTAGTTGCAGACCATGCAAACAGAGGGATGCAACATAGGCATAGTTACATGCCCTATAGGATGAGAGGGAGGCAACAAAGGCATGGATACTGACGTTGCAGAGAGAGAGGGATGCAACAAAGGAACAAATACAAGCATTGTAGAGAGAAAGGGATACAATAGAGGCATGGGCTTGAGCCTTTGAAGAGGGAAAGGACACAACAACAGATTAGATGTCATGGATGTAGGTGGAGATTAAGTAGTTGTGACTAGCATAGGATGCCTGGGAGTAGGAGAGGAGATCCATGTTTGGATTTTGAGATAGGTATAGGGAAGAGTGGGATACGACCAAGTATTAGGTGACAGAGAGGGAGGAGTACATGAGGGAGGCTAGCTACTATATGGTGGCCTACTTCATAGTGGTTCTAGATCTCGCACACCATGTACCTGCCTATGTTTGAGCAATACCATAGATACCAACACCTTCATGATTAGTAGGGATACATACTCGAGGGTAAAATAGCTATAGAGAGACTCCACCGTGTAGAGGTCTGGTGCCAGATTCACCACAAAGGCTAGATGCAAGAAGCTCATGATAGAGATGATAGGGATGACATGATCTTGATTCTTGATAGATGCAAGATTGTTAGATAGGGGACAGGGACAAAGGCCACATATTACAAAGCACAGATTAGCGTTGTACCTATATTTTATTTTTTGATTATGGAGAGACATGAGGGATATGTATTGATGTATTTATGATGGACATTATGTTTTGATATTTATATGATATGCAATGACCATTTTCAACACCATGTGTTGTTATCTGATGAACATTTATTTATGGATGTATGTATATAGGGGTGTGAGTTATTATGACATGCAAATGATTATGATATGCATATTTATCTATGATTATTTATGTTTATGTCAATGTGGATGAGATATCTAAGATGCATTATTCCTAAAATTTGTGATGCAGGATGTGAAGGATGATTATGATGTTATATGATATGGTTTAGTGGACTAATGCTTTGTGATGGAGGTGGTGATGTATGTATGTACACATTATTTAGTTGCAATTTATGATGACATGAATTCAAAATGTATGTATGCATTTGTGACCTATGTTGTAAATGAATATGCAATGTAACAAGATAGATTAGGATGTTTCAAAATAACAATTTTAAACAACCTAAATGGATAATGCAATGAAATGATAATGTCATGAATTTAAGATGCTTAGAATAACCAATTAAGATTAGTCAAACAACTTAAAATGATAATGAAAATGAATTCAAGATGGTTAGACTAATAGATCTATATTAATCTAAACAACTTAAATGATAATTCAAATGAATCTAAGATGCTTAGAATAACTAATTAAGATTAATCTAAACAACTTAAAATGAACATGATAGTGATAAATGTAAAGTGGAATAATAATGTTGTCCATATGAATGATGGGAGTAATTAAATTCCTTACAAACATTTAATATCTGAATTAAACTAGCATGTACATGAGGGTAAATGATGGGCTAAATGAAAAGTACTTACCCGATAATCATTACAAAATTAAGGGTGATGGGTGACAATGGATCACACATTAGGGTGAGGGATGATGGATGTGATGTTGCAACTATCAAGAACCATAGGAATCTTGAGAAGAACAGGAGATGGGGGAATGAATGTTTACACAACCAAAATCACAAATCATAGGTTAGGGAAAGGGATGAATGAAGGACAAATGCAATGCAATGAAAGGATGAATGAAATGAAATCATAATGCTATTTTCCATTTTCAAGAGCATTGATTTTTGGTATAGCATAAGACACAACATGCCATGGTATGATGAACCATGGAAGATTCATGTCTAATGCATGAAACAAACACAACAAACAAGGAGGCTATCCCAACACCCCAAAGTTGTGATCACTTTCGTCGGGATAGGTATTGGGATAACTGTAGGCACAAAGGATGCCACAACATAACACAAGACTATAAGGATCTTGGTGGGTACTACATGGGACAACCAAGAAGTCAACAACAACCAGAAGATCAAGATATGCCCTTATGTTTACTAGTCAAAGTACACCATGATATGATGGATCAAATCGACCATGACAATGTGTAGTAGGGTGCTCAAATGATTAAAAAAAATTGAAAGCATCTAAAGATCACAATCAATTTCAAATGTCCTTTACCACAAGATCAAGAGGGTGGATGGGATTGATGAGGTCTGTTAGGAAGGATGCATCCTATTGAGACCAAAGATGGAAACTAAACTAAATGATCAACTTGACGTAGGATACTCAATACTGATTGGATCTCTTGATACTAGTGGATCTCATTTGTTATGAACCAACTAAATAGGGACATACTTGATGACACAACCCAAGACACAAGACACAAGATGAACACACCCTAAAGGCCTAGGGGCTTGGGGCCTAAACAAAGATTAGCACTTCCTATGTGAAAGTGTAGAACCCTCATAGTTCAATAAAATACCATGGAAAAAAGCATAAAGAGGACAATGAAGACTGATGATGGATGATGAAGGCTAATGAAAGCCTCGGGGGTAGATCAAAGGATCAACCCTACCTACGTGAAAGCATAGAGACCTTGTAGTTTGATAAAAGACCATGGATAAAAGTGGAAAGAGGACAATGAAGATCGATGATGGATGACGAAGGCTGATGAAAGCCCCATGGGAAGATCAAAGGATCAACCCTGCCTACGTGAAAGCACATGGGCAATGTAGTTTGAAAAAACACCTATGATAAGAGATGGAGAACTGGCCCAACAAGATGGACGACAGCTGCAAGGGAATATCAACATCAAGTGGCTGGCCATACTATTCTAGATACTAGAGAAGTAAGGAGGATGACCATCAGGGAAGACTGCAGCCACGTGAGGTTGTATGTAGTTGGATTCATTATTGATGATAGGAGAGGACGAGACCTAATGAGGACCGACACGATGGACCCTTGGTGATGACACAAGACTGATAATTGACATAGATAGACAAGCTCAGATTAGGATTAAAAGGTTAGGATTGTGGACAACTGATTTGGATCATCCAATACTCAACCAACAAATATCAAGCAGCCAAGGATGGGATGCTGCTAGGAAGACAAGATATGATAGGTTTCCAGGGTTGGATATGCAGATAGGATGGATAGAAGGATGAAGTAACTAGGATGCAAGCTAGATAATGATTAAGCCCCCTACTAATGGCACTTGTTACTAGGTTTTCACCAAATTTACTTATCCAAGGCACCACCAGGGGTAGTTTTCACCAGAGGACAAATTATTTCTCTTTTTTATTTTAGAATTTTTTTTGTATTTTTGAATTTTTTTTACTTTTTTGAATTTTTCTACAGGAGATTGTAACCCTACTGACTTAGGTACAAAAATATTTTAGGTGCATGATGTTTATAGGCTCTTAAAAAGGCTCTCCTTTAGGTATAACAATCCTATATACTCTAGAACTATACTTAGTTGTGATGACATAGGGACCTAGCCAGTTAACCTCAAATTTTCCTTTCTTGTCTTGATCTTGCTGATTATGTTGATTTTCATTAAGGACTAGATCACCCACATTGAATTGGTGTGGATGAAATTTCTTATTGTAGCTTCTCCTAAGATGATGTTGATATGCTTGTAGATGATTATATGCTTTGATCCACTTTTCATCTAGGAGTTCTAACTAACTGAGGTGGGAAACCCATGTATCTTCATCACTAATAAGATTCTTCAGATATATTTTGAGGGATGGGATTTCAACTTCTATTGAAAAGATAGCATCAACACCATAGATGAGAGAATATGGAGTGGTGCTTGTGGGAGTTTTGATGGAAGTGTGGTAAGCTCAAAGGATGGGATGGATATGGAGATGACAATCTCAACCAGTGTTGTTAACAACCTATTTCAAGATTTTGATCAAGGTTTTATTTGTAGCCTCTGCTTGACCATTACCTGGAGGGTAATAGGATGTAGACCAATGATGTCAGATGTGAAAATTTTCACATAGGTGTTTCATGGCCTAGTTTTGAAATGGATTTCCATTATCGTGATGATTGTGGATGGGATTCCATACCTTCAGAGGATATCAAAGATGATGAATTTAGAAATTTGAGTTCTTGTAATTTGCAAAAGTGGAATTGCTTCCACCTACTTGATGAAATAATTAGTCGCAGTAATGATGAAAGAGTGGCCATCGGAAGATGAAGGGTAAATCTTTCCAATCAAGTTGAAACCCCACTATGAAAAGGGCCATGGTGCAAGGATGGGTTGCAAGTCTTGTGTAGGAGCATGTATCAAGTTTTCATGTTGTTGGTAGGGTAGAAATTTCTTCACAAACTCACAAGAATTGTGCTCCATTGTTGGCCAATAATAGCCTGCTCTAAGGATCATTTTGGCTAAGTCCATACCATTTGAGTGAGCCTCACAAACACCACTATGTACCTTTGTTAATGTAGTGCAAGACTTGGTCTCATTTAGACACCTAAGAAGGGTTCCATCATACCCATGATTATAAAGTGCATCCCCCACAATAGTGTAATAGGAGGTGCATTGGATGAAGGATTTGTGTTGGTTACGTGTGAGGGTAGGGGGTAATATTTTATCATGAAGGTAGTGTAGATGTCATGATACCATGGTGATTTAGGACCTATGATGTCGTACATCATTTCACTCTCAGGGATGTCATAAGCAAGGATTAACTGTTGTTCAACTAGGAAATCACAATCTGTTCAATCTTTTGGCATGTTAATTAGAGAACCAATCATAGCCATTGCATCGACAACTTTATTTTGTACCCGAGGGATCTATTCAAATTGGATGGAGGAAAAATGATTCTTGAAGTGATCCACCATGCATTTATCAGGCAACAACTTGTCATCTCTTGTTAGAAACTCATCATTGACCTATTTGATGATCAGTTGTGAATCACCAAAAACTCATAAGTGAGTGATGTTCCATTGCATGGCAATTCAAAGACTAGTGAGAAGAGCTTTATATTTTTCTATATTGTTCGTGCATGGGAAAGTAACCTAAATGACTTAGGGATGTAGTCACCTTGTGGGGTGACAAACAAGATACCTACCCTAGCTCCATTGTGCATGTATGATGCATAAAAAAAGAGTGTCCATGTAGGGGCTTCTACAACTATAAGAACCTCTTCATCGAGAAACTCTTTGACCAAGGGATAGGCATCCACCAAAGGAGCGTTTTCCAGCTAACCTACTATCACTTGCTCTTTAATAGCCTTTTGGTCCACAAACTCTATATCAAATTTTTCTTAATAGCATGACACACTTAGCCATGCGACTAGTCAAAGTAGTTTTGGGTAACAAGTATTTGAAGGTATCAACCTTTGATATTAGCTTCACTGGATGGCTGAGTATATAATGTCAAATATTTTGTGAACTAAAGACTGCAAATACGCAAGCTTTTTCCATTTGAAAATAATTGTGATAATAGGCTACTAAGTCTAACTAATGTAGTAGATTGATCATTCCTTTCAAGACTCATCATGTTGTGCTAACAATTCCCCAAGTGCAACCAAAGTAGTTGAGATATAGAACAAGAGTGGTTTTCCAAAAATTAGAGGCATGAGGATGGGAAGATGAGCCAAATACTCTTTAATTTTTTCAAAACCTAGTTGACGCTCAGAATCCCACTTGAATGACTTATCTTTTTTGACGAGATGAGTGAACGGTTGGCATTTGTCAACTAACTAAGCAATAAACCATCTGATGGACTACAATTTTCCTTGAAGGCTCCTTAACTATCTTAAATTGCGTGGTGGATGCATTTCCATGATAGCTTTGACTTTAGCAGGATCTAATTCTATGCCCCTTCTAGAAATAATGAAATCCAATAGTTTGCTAGATGTAACCCCAAACACACACTTCTTCAAATTCAACCATAGCTTGTAATGGTCTAGTCACTCAAAAAATTTCTTCAAGATCATAGGTTGCTCTACTCTTGTTCTGGATTTTCCCAACAGATCATCAACATAATCTTCCATGATGATGTGGATAAGGTCATGAAAGATGATTTTCATAGCATGTTAGTACATTACTCCCACATTCTTGAGGCCAAAGGGCATGATGTTGTAGCAAAAGGTGCCCCAAGGCTTGGTGAAGGTTGTCTTATGTTGGTCCTTAGGTGCTATTTTGATCTAGTTATAACAAGAGAAGCCATCCATGAGGGATAGCATCTCATGTCCTACCATTAAGTCAACCAACATATCAATGTTTTATTAGGGGACAATCATCTTTAGGGAACACTTTGCTAAGATCCTTGAAATCCATGCAAATCCTAATATTCCTGTTAGGTTTGGCAATTGGCACTATGTTTGAGATCCAATTATAGTAGTCAATGGTTCTTATGAAACCAACCTCTAATAGTTTCTCTAACTCCTTGACCAACAAGGCTACTTGAAGATGAATTTTTCTAAGTTTTTGTTTAACCGGTTTAGCATTGGGATGCACATCCAAATGGTGTACTACTAGAGAAAGATCCAAACCTAGCATATCTAAATAGGCGAACACAAAATTGATGATAATGTCTTTGAGAAGCTAGACAATGATGGAGTGCTCTTCTTCTGATAAGGATTTGGCTACATACGTGATTTTTTTATCTTCTTCCATTCTCAGGTTGACTTCCTATGTTTCTTTGATGAGAATAGAGGATTGTTCAAAAAGTTGAGCTCCCACAAGGGGAAGATGAATGTCCCCATCTTCCAATGCCTTGTCAAGGTTTTCACTACTAGATACACCTTTTATTTTTAATTTTCTTGAGTTAGGAATTTCCTCTAATAGGTTTTCACTAGATGACCCTTTTAAATTTTTTTTCTTCTTATTTTTGTGGTTAGGGTGTTCATCCTCCCCCAATCCCATAAGATGCATGTAAGTAGCCACTGATGGAAATGTGTCGATTGGTGCACTAGATTGTAGATCCCAATCAATAAGTTTAGGGTGGCAAAGGGAAAGGTTAATGATGATAATAAATAGGCAGTCAAACATAGAAGTATCCCATAAGATGCATGTAAGCTCTTGGACGCATAGGTGATAATAAATAGATCCCATAAGATGCATGTAAGTTCTTGGATGCATAGAAGTATCCACTATTTGCAGTATTTCTTGCTTTTCTACACCAAGGCCTCCCCCCTGATAATGGTTTTTCTCAGCACACTTAGAGGGCCAAGGATAGGTCTCTTGGAAATATTCTTTTAGAGGGGGAGAAGGTTTAGGTTCTTCATGATATATCCATTGGCTAATGTCATCCTCATGTGTGTCTTGTCATAACCCAGGAGATCTGAAAGTATTGGTTCCTACATTTTTAGAGCTAAGGGTTATCGTCTTCTCTTCTTGCTTTGGCTCGGACTGAGAAGGTTATCCATATGCATGTGGTGAGGGTGGAATGGTTGCCACATTTAAAGTGGTACACATTTCATACTCACCACACCCCTTGTCAATTATTTAGACCTTGGTAATGGTGCAGATGGATGTAGAAGATGGAGTGGATGATGTGGTGGCTAGGGCATTGGAAGATGGACAAGAGGATACTTCCTAAGGTGGTCCCATTTCTACTCTTGGGAAATAATGAGAATGGGGAAAGGAAGCTTCTAGTGTGCGATAATACTCAAATGGTTGAGGCTCATCTTATATTGTAACTTTCATCCCATTAAAAGAGAACTTCAAGCATTGATGGTAAGTGGATGGGACAGCTTTCATGGCATGCATCCATGGGAAGCCAAGAAGAAGGTTATAAGGGAGGTCCTAATCAAGGACATGATAGGTAGTGTACTGTACAACTGGACAAACCTGAATTGGAAGACAAATAACCCCTTAAGAGTCTCTTTTCACATTTTCATAAGGCTTTATAGTGATAATTTGATTACTTTTAAAGTTAGCATTGGTGTAGTCTACCTGCTTTATGAACATTAATGTGTAAAGAAATAGGGTAAAGCCTTTATCTACCAAGACCCTTTTTACTTTGTGGTTTGGACTAAATCCTAGTTGATATGTAGTTGAGAGGTGTCCTACCAATGCTTGGAATTGTGTAGGATCTATGTAATTGGGGACATGTGTATCCTGTAAAGCTTTGGTTAATATTTCTTGGTGGACAAGAGAGGACTTCAACAAATCTAGGATAGATATTTGCGTCGGAGTCTTTCCTAGGTGGTCAAGAATATTATACTAGGAGCTTATAGGAGGTGGATGGGTTGACATTGAGGATCCAAGGAAAATTATGTGAGTATGAAAAATTCTAACACATTGGGGATCCTTTCCTTTTACTTGTATCACAGACACACGTGGTTCTACCTGACTAATATGCATGAGGAGGCCTTCATAGTTATAAAGTACATTCTTGTAAGTGATATTATTTATGTTGTTATTCTAGTTATTATTGTTACTGGGACTAGGATTTGCATTAGATGTGCTAGCACCTTGGTTATGCTTTGGGAAGCCATTTTGATAAATTTTTAGTTGAGCATTGGACGAAGAGGCCTAGTTTGCATCCACTTGCATATCTCCTCAATCTATGAGGTCTTGGATATATGTTTTTAATCCTTGAAATTTTTTTTGCTGAATGATCCTTAATCTTATGAAAATTGCAATACTCATTCTCTTTGCACCAAGTTGTCTTGGGCTTGGACTCATCAAAAGGCTTGGTAACAAGATACATGATTGGATAACTTACCTGTGATAGCCTATTGAAAACAACACTTAGGGGTTATCCTAATTGAGTGAATTGATGCTTATTGTTTCCCTGATTATTTTGATTGGACTGCTGAGGAGGATGAGGTGCTCCATATGGCATGGATATAGAATTAGGAATCAATTGTTGGGGAGGTTCATATTCCAGCCTCTATGAGGTATTTCCTACCAAAACATGTTTAGTAATCGATTGTTGTGGAGGTTCATTTTGTAGGACCCTTTTTGATAACCTCTACAAAATTATGACTAAAGGAAAATAGTTTTTAAAGGATATTCTCAACTTTCAACCAGTATAAATTATGCTCTACTTTGAATTTAATTAATAATTATTATTCATTTTCTATTTGAATTACGACTAAAGTCTTGAATGATAGGCTAATTGAAAAAATCTATAGCTTTCAAACAGTACAACATTTTTTGAATCTAAAACATGTGTCACATTCTGTAAGCTACTTTATGATTCTTTGTCGTAATAGTGGTTTTTACAATTCTGAGGAGGAATGAATTTTAAAATCATATTTTTTAGAAAATATAATGATTTAAGCCTTAAAAGTTCCATTAAGGATTCCAATTGAAGGTTAGATCAAATCACCTTAGATCAAAACCCTTAGATAGAACCTACGCTAGTTTTAAACCATACATAAATTAAGTCTCCTTTACCTATCAAAATGCTGATAAAAAATCACTTTTTAGTTTAGCTTTTCAGGGGATCAAATGAATTCATTTAATTTGTATTTCAAATGATTATATTCCTCAAAACAAGCTATACAATAGATAAAATTTTAATATGTTTTGGTTTTGTTATGTATTTGTTTTTAAGTTTTATTAAACATAGGTTTTTCATCGAAAATGAATTTCTTTTCTATTTGGAAAAATAAGATTATCAAAAAAAAATTAAAAAAATGTGAGTGCACCAGATATTGAAGTCTTGATCCAAAAAAAATAAATAAATTTTATATCTAAAAAAATTCACAACGTTATCTGGTACGTATACGAATTATAATTTTTGACTTTTGAAACTTAAGTTAAGGAAAAATATTCAATAAAAAATATCTAACCGAGTGGAAGCACTAGATATCAGAGTTACAAATCTAAATTTGAAATAATTAGAATTTTATCCTTCATGGAAAAAAAGTTATGCATTATACGGTGTGCGTCACTTTTTTAAAATGTTGTTTTCTAAAAAAAATCAATTTTCGTGGGAGATGGAAAAACAAGTGAAATTTGATTCCAAAAATTTTGAAAAAAATATTTTTAGAATCTACAGAAAAAATTTGATGAGACTCTAGTTTGCACTATCTTCAAATTCCTCATAGTTTAGCCGCTATAGGTGCCCGAATGTGAAGATTTAGTTAAAAATAATAATTTCAGTGTCCAGTTTGGCCAAAAATTGTAAACCACTATTATGGGATCACCCTATAGGATTAAAAAAATATATTGAATTTCATGAAGTTTTGACCATGTTATGGTGGTCAGACATACAATTTTTTTATATTTTTTAAAAGTTGTAATAAAAAATTCATAATTAATTATTTACTTAGAAAAAAATTACAAAGAAATATGCATGACATTCGGACATGAGTATACTTATTTCTAAAATCTTATAAAAAAATATTATCATTTTATTGTGGTTAGGGTGGTCAGAAAAACACTTACTTCTTATGTTTTCCTGAAATTTAAGTAATACTGCATTGGAATTTGAAATTTTCACCAAATAGATTTAAAAAAAAAAAAAAAAACCTAGTTGTTTAGAAACTACATTCAATTTTCTATAGATTCTATTCTTACATATTTTTGAAATAATATAAATAACTTATTCAAATTTTTATGGCAAGTTCCCTAACTTTGATTTTTCTAAATTTTTTTGCCACTTAAGGGCCTATTTTTTCCATGATGATCCTTTACATACCTAGGTTATACACCATATCAAGATAAGCATTGGCTATGAAAAGTGTTACCATTTCCTTCTCACTAGGGGGATATTTCATGCAACTAGCCACTACATGCCACCTTTGTAGGTAGGTAGCAAAGGTCTCTTCCTCACACTATTTTTCTTTTAGGAGATCCAAAGTATTGATGTCTTTCTTCAAGGTGAAGGAGAACTATTTGATGAATTGCTTTGAAAGATCTACAAAGGAATAAATTTACTCCTTCTTTAGACCCATAAACCAATCTAAAGCTAGCCCTGCTAAGCTCCTAGGGGAAAAGAACAAGAGGTAGTTGTCACTATGCTGAACATCTTGGCATTTCGAATAGAATTCTTGAAGATGGACTTTTGGATCTTTGGTTCCTTTGTATTTATCAAATTTAGGCACTTCAAAGTGCTTTGGAAAAGGAAAAAGCAATATTGAGGGATCGAACGGATAAGGAGAAATCTCCTCAAACTTGAAGGACATTTTAGATGTACTTGCTTGTAAGTCTTTCAGTGTGGCTTTCATTTCTTCCCACTCCTTGTTAATAGGTGGTGTTTGAGATGGATTAGATAGGATGGATTGGTTATATAGAGTATTTTTTTGATAGGATGACAATGAGGAAAAAGAATGATGATCACATGAAGGTGGTGTGTATGAAGGAATGGGCTGATATTGATTGGTGTAGGAGGATTGCAACTATTGAGTGGTGTAGGATTGTTGATAGTACAATGAATTCTAATAGTAAGAGGTAGAGGCCCCTTGTTGGTAGGATGGAGGTGCTTGATAGTATGAGGTGGAAGCACCTTGTTTGAAGGATGGTTGTTGATAAGATAGAGGCTGCTGCAAAGCATAGTATGGTTTGGACTAATAGTTATAGGCGATGTATTGTTGGGAAGTGTATGGTGGTTGTTGGAGATTAGGTTGCTAATAAGAAGTGGAAGAAGCATCTTTATATGGTGGTTGTTGATAGGGTGGCTATGAAGTGGTGGTATAAGGTGGATTTTTGGTTTTAGGTTGTTGATAGGAAGTGGAAGAACCTTGTTGGTAAGGCAGTTGTTGCTGTGGTTGCTGCGGGACATGGTATGTATGACCAGGATTTGGGTTGGATGTGGAAATTCTTGTGTAAAGTGAGATATTTAGGTGGTACATGTACTAAGTAATGTTTTGCGGGATATGTTGGTGAGATGGTTGTTGTTGTGTCAAGATTTTCATGTGTTGATGAGATGGCTATGCATAAAGGGGTTGAGATGGGATGTTAGGTTGTTGGGTGACTTGTGGTTTTTGGAATGGTAGATTTTGAGGAGGTTACGATGGATTACCATGCAGTTTCAAGATGTGGAGGCTACTATGGCTGCACTATCAGGATGGGAATGTTTTGTTGTGTAATAGTGGTATGCTGAGGGGTCTGTTGGTGGGTATGTTGAGGATTTTCTTGTGGCAACTACTATTGAGATGGAATGTTGCCCTAGGGTGGTTGTTGAGGAATGAACAGATTGGATGTGAGAGTAGACCCTAGAGGTGGTGGTAGGAAAGGGTTGCCCCGTATATTGATTGGTGGCTAACCTGGCTAGTTTGGAAGAGGTGATGCAGGAGGAATAGGAGTTGGAACTTGCAAAATGTTAGGAAGTAGCAGCGGTGGAAAATTCTGAGGCATGTTGTAGGCAAGGGGGTCATTAGGATCAGGACCCAACTAAGATGCTCCCATGACTATCATCTTAGGAGGAGGGTGAACATCATAGAGGATGGAATTCTCGAACCCTTCATGATACCAATTGTCTATAGGAGGGCCCTCATGGATGTACAAATTCCTTGAAACATTATGTGAGGTCTGGGGGTCTTGAGTCATGGGTGTAGGCAGTGTAGTATTGATGTACTTTGATAGATCAAACCTTGTTAGTGGTTTGACACCTCTCATTAGCAAGGTGGTGAGAATTCCATCCCCCCACTCATTGAGTAAATGATCATTCATCTGGAGGTTAGTGGAGTTACTAATATACTCATCAATAGTGACTTCAGTTTGGACAACCATGCTCTCATCGATAGGAGGTGATGTGGTTTGGACTTTAGTATTGACTTCAGTGTTGGATTGGGTTGAACCACCATTTTTGGGATCTTAAGGAATATTTTGGGCCCCTTGGCCTTGTTGTTTTTCCATTTTCTTTTGTTGTGATTAGGTCTGAATGAGCATGAAAGTGAAAAACTACTAAGTGGACTAAGATGAAGTTACACTCTAGGATGCAAATGAGGATGAGCTAGATGGCGGTTAAAAGATTGATTGGATAAGATGAGGGATTGATTGATTGAATTGGATGATGGATAAAGGATGCAATTCGATTGGGATTGGATTGATCGATAGGATGAGGCGATTGATTGGATGTTAGGATTGAGTGGATTAGGTAATCAAAGCAATTTTACACTAGGTTTAGAGGTTTGATTAGTTGACATTTGATATTCATCAATAAAGTTTGGTTGGTGAGTCACTTTTAGAAATGTAGATGGACAAAATGAGACTTAAGAGAGGCGGGATGGTGATGAAAAATTTGTATCACGACAAAAAGCTTGGAAAACAATAGGCTTTTGGTGGTTTATGTTCTATGATTGTGGGAAGTAGATTCGTATATACCTCCATAGCACAAGTATATGTAGTATACATTGATGCATCTATATGGACACGTGATCTGCAACATACACTTCTACCAGTAATGTGCTCATACATATCCCAGTACATTATATACAATGTATAGCACATATATCATTCACTTTTGTTCCGTAACCATTATTTGCTATCATGACATTCGTAATATGAACATAGATAAACATCACTTATACATGCATACAAAAGTAGACAAAACTCCTAATGCCAACATACAAGCCTACGTATGACTTACCTATAACTTCAAAAAAACTGACTTAGCTTACTTAGTCTAATGGATGTGTGTGCATGCTTAGATGGTTCACATTATTATTTACCAAACCAAGCTCCTCTCCCAAGTGATATTTCTCCTCTACCTAGAGGAATGGTACACATACCTGCATCTAATGACATGAAAAAAAGAGTCATATGTTCACAACAAAGCAGTATACATGAAACATTTCAAAATTTAGAATATTCAGAATTCAATAACCTTCTATTCTCCTTTATGCAGTATATCACCATGAATAACATCAAATGAAACAACATTAATATTGAAAACAAGGTACAAGCATCATTAATTCATCTCCAGAATTCACATTACATGAACACATTTACCCTATCTAGTAATGGTAATTAGTAATGTCACAATTTGGGATGTAACAGGACTTCCATGGACAGAAAAATGTAGAAAAACTTCCACAAATGGAAAATCACAACTAGAAACCTGCACACAGAAACCCTTGGCGAAATTTATGCAACATCTAAACACTGTGAATTCGAACCAAACCTCCTTGGGCATGTGGAAACATTCATTTTATGGGCCTTAGATATTGAAAACTTAAAGTTTGTACCTCTCTTTTGAAATGTGGAGATTTGGAATGTGGAAGTTGTAGAGTTTGGTGGCATAAAACAAATAACATTTGACACATGGAAACCTGCAGCCAACATCCCGCACATTGAAACTCGTATCCAGCAACCCATGTACAACAACCTGCACACGAAAAATCATAGCAAAATTTATGCAAAGGAAAAAGACTTAGTGAAATTCAGATAGATGAATTTGGTCAAGTGGGGGTTGATTGCTTTAAGGCATGTGTCAAGCTTATCATCAGAGATAGGGGCACACAAAATGAGGTAGGGGTGAAAATGACCCATCAGGAGCAAAAGAAAGGAGGTCCTTGCCTTCGATGGGGTATGTGTGCAAAACATGCACAACATTTATTATTGAAAACCAATAATTAAATTCAAATTTCTAAATGTTAAAATGCCAAACCTAGTGTGAAATTGTCAAGGATGATAATTTTTGACACTGCAGTAGATGCATGGAAAAATAAAAAATAAAAAATACATTTTCCATTCAATTTTATCCCACTTTATTAATTTGGAATGACACTATCTCTATCTCTTCCATTACTATAAAAAATAGATTATTCACTATATCAAATGCAACCAAGATATAGTATGCATATACAACTATTGTATCAAATTCCTAATAACAACAAAGAATAATAGCAATGTGCACTATATTCTCAATAAATTGCTTCGACAACCTCAAAAACAACCTATGAAGAATATTTGAAAAACAAATTAGAAAGAGTATTTGATAGCCAAGAATTTCAGAAATAGTGTATGGGAAAGAATTTCCCCTCCTATTGGGACATTCATAGGAACTGGTTCTTATTTGAGCTATAGAAAACTAGAACAGTGAAATGATATAGAACAATGTGAAAATAAATGATTAGAGTTTTAGTTATTGGCTTCTTTAACTTACTAATTTATTACGTGCTCTTGTTTTGTAACACTAGGAACTAGGTATTAATGGCTATTTCCTATTTCTAATGTTGTAATCAGACTTGTTTGGATATTGATAATTAAATTTCAATTAAAAAAAAAAAAAACGCAACCTGTAAATATATTTTCTTCCTAATTAATTATTCTTATTGACACCATACTAAATTAATTATAGGCATTTCAAAAATATCCTGAAATAAAAATACATACTATTCATTTCAACTAGAATATATATACATAATCAAACGTATATGAAAAGAATCCTAGTACTTAGAGATTTTTGCCAATATGGGCATCAATTCTATTACAATGTCTTTTCCTCATATATGGCCTACACATAGTTTAGATTTCACATAAACAATCAAAATTGAAGGAGTTTCCTATGTCAATTTTATCATTCTTTGCATTTCACTTAGAAAGTACCAAATTAATTACATAAATTAATTCTGATCAAATTCATTTTAGATGATCATCATCCTTCAAGTTGCAACCTAACCTATAAATTTCTCTAATTTTACCAAAAGAGTAAAATACTAATGGATATAACCAAAGTCTACATGAGACTAACTTGAATACTATCATAACAAGAGGGAGTTACAATGACTATAAATATCAACAAGAAATACGTAAAAATATTGTGTTTAACCTAGATGTTGTGGCATTACAAATTAGTCAAACTAAACTTGCTAGCTATCCTTTCATGGTGTGCATAGCCAACAATGAATTACCCTAATAATAGAAATTTGAGCTAAAATTCCATTTGTCTTAAGTGGGTATGTGCAGGATCATGATGGGCCAAAAAGTGGCAATATGATGGGTATGTGTAGGGTATGTGGTTGATGACTTTTTTACCCAAAATTGATGAAATGAAAAGGTTTTTAAAGGAGATTCTCAACTTTCCACCAATATAAATTATGCTTTACTTTGAATTTAATAAATAATTATTATTCATTTTCTATTTGAATTGTGACTAAAGTCCTAATTTATAGGCTAATTGAAAAACATTTATAGGTTTCAAAGTGTCAGTTTTTGAATTTGAAATATGCATCACATTCTCACGCTTTTGCATACTATAGGATTAAAAATATTAATTTCTTAGAGATTTTGACCAAGTTAAAGTATTCCAGACATACAATTTTTATTTTTAGAAGTTGTAATAAAATTATATTGTTACTTGAAAAATATTACAAAAAAATATGCATCACTTCGGGACATGAGTCCTATACTTATATCTAAAATATTATAAAAATGTATTATCATTTTATTGTGGTTAGGGTGGTCAAATAGGCACCTACTTCTTTTTTCCTTGAAATTTAAGTACTACTACATTGAAATTTCAAATTTTTACCAAATAGGATTTTTTTTTTCAAAGAAACCTAGTAGTTTAGAAACTACATTCAATTTTCTATAGATTCTATTCTTAAATATTTTTTAAATAATATATATAACTTATTCCAATTTTTACGTCAAGTTGCCTAATTCTGATTTTTCTAAATTTTTTGCCACTTAAGGGCCTTTTTTTTCATGATGATCCTGCACATACCCAACTTGTATGTAGGTCATGTGATGTTGTGTTTTTATAGTAATAACTACCTCCACAAACAATACTTATCTTCAAACTATGTTGGCCCTTGGGTGGGCATTCACTTGTACTCATGAGCCCTTGATAGTTAAATTCACACAAATTCACACTAGTTGATTTTCACAATTGCTACTGAACCTGGTGGCTTAAATCCAAATGTAAATCATTATGGTGGCATGTGGTGTCCTCAAGAATCTAGCGTCACCTGCTATACGAAGTTCCCACCCTCACCCCAAAGCTATGTGTCATATTAGCGCAACACAACAAAGCCCACAAGTATTGAAAACAAAAATTGGTAAGAGATTGGTTGGTTCCATTGGTAAGCTTATCATACAAAAGTAGCTCTCACCCTAGTAGATATAGTGCTTAGTAGGAAGTGCTATGGTGCCATGCAATGGCTCCACAGACCACTAAAAAATCAAAATTTACCTCATCTTCTTCACCTACTATTGCAATTTTTCTTCTTACATGCTTAGGTGCAACCATCTCATCTTCACCACCTATTTTCATCATTATCTTCATGTTCTCCAAAGGACTCACTACTACTGCAATCTCCCTCTTTTCTTCTTCCTTATCCTCTTATAGGAGAATCTCTCCTTCAAATAAAATATATATTTTTATCATCTCTTCTTTCAAATAAGAGATCTTCTTCACCAAGTTCTTCATCAAATACAAGACCTTCAAATACCTTTATTTATGCTCATCTTGTTTCACTTGACTCTTCTTCACATTCACTCCAATCTTTACCTCTTTCTTTAGGATAGAAATCTATCATCTC
>VDFB02279611.1:0-26330 GCA_007258455.2 Sequoia sempervirens | reverse complement strand
GCATTGAATACAAATCATCTATCCAAAGAAAGTATGAGCAAAGTTTCACTAATCTTTACGATCAATCTATCATTCCCTTAACATACATTCAAAAGAAATTTTAACTTAAATCTATTCAATGAGGAAGAGAAGTATGTAACCATGCAACCATTTGTCAATGAAAGAATTCAAAGCATCTCATGCGTCATGAACTTTATTATCAAAAATAGTCTTTTGCAACAATTTCATAAACTCTTTCTCTCTTATTATCTATGCTCTACATCATGCTATCCATCTATTCATCTATGAAAATAAGAGAATGAGAGGGGGGTATTTATAGAGTTTCTGAAGTACAATGAACAACCAAGATTAATTTGGAATCAATGGCAGAGATTAAAAATAAACAACCCTAATTAGGGTTTCCTAAAACACAGTCAGTAATCAATGAGCTAACAGGGAGTTAACTGAAGTGAAGAGCTATTCTTGAGGAGGCGCATCCCTATCCTCTTTGGTAGCATTATACTGGATGAATTTGGAAACTATCATGTCAACCTCCTCGATCGTGACAGGTGGCAGCGCATTGACCTTGAATTCTAGCAGATCTAAATCATTCAAGCATTCAACAAAAGTATCTTCTCATTCTGATTCCTGTCGCTGGAAATTGCGAAAGATGAACAAGAAGTCAGCTACCTTAGTCAAATTTTGCTTGAGGATAGGCCCAATAGTGAAGAAGATTTCCTGAATTTTGTGCTTCAGGTTTTCAAATTGCAGATTATTTGCTCGTACAATGTCCTCCAGCGCATCTGCAGCCACAACCAGAATGTTCTCCCGAATTTCTTTTGTCCTTTCCTCAATTCGGATAGTATCTGCCTTTATCTTTTCTGGGATCTTGCTTTGTGTGATCAATGTCATATACCAATTGCTGAAATCATAAGCTGCACCTGGTGCAATTACTTTTCCGTTGACCAGCTCTTGCTTCGACACTCCTTTAAGCACTTTGAGACATGGAATAATTTTGTCTCGAACATCCTGAGCATTATCCCATGCTTTTGCCAATGTTGCAATTCTCAAGAGCAAAGAAGAAGTTTGCCCGTACGCCAATGCCAGTCTTTCTGCAAATACAACCACCTCTTGTCTATTGCTGATTAACCATTCTTTAGTCTCCTTGGCTATATTCTTCTCTTCGAGAGATTCTTGAGAAGTATTCATTAGTGGAGGAGCTGCTGAGCTAGTCTGATCGAGAGGCTTAGTTAGATGTTGAATATACTCCTTGAGTCGTTCAACCTCTCGTTTATACTCTTGTTTCTTTGCTACCTCCTTCTCTAGCCTTGCTTTGATAGTGGCAACATAACTATCCAATTCTTCCATCTCCTGTCCTTTTGTGGTAGGGCCTAAATCGACAGTGGTAATGGCATATTCCTGGGGAGTAATTTCTTCCCTCGACTTGTCAACTGTCGGTACAACAACTTGGACTGTACGATGCCCAACTTCATCTCTCTGAATGGTGGGGAAGGTTTTGGCAGGCTTTCTTGCACTGACTGCTTCTAATATGGCTAGGAAATCGGCCATGTTATCTTCTTCTTCTAGAACTTTTTCTGGTTCCTTCATCTTCAATCTCTCTTTTAGCCAATCAAGAATAGTTGGCTGCTAGATATCTTGTTCTTCTTGAATGTCCTGTGTGCCCGGGATTTCTTGAATTCCTCTTAGGGCTGAAATCATTCCTTCCTCAAACTCGTTGTCCAAAATGTCAACCTCATTGTTTGATTTTAAAATCTCGGTGCTTGTGGGTGATGGAGGCTCATCATCCTCTGGCTGAACAGGGATAGGAGAGGGAATCCTTATATCTCCCAGAGATTCATCAATGTCTAAAATTTCATTCACATTCGCAGAGATAGCAGAATGAAGAAGCTCCAGTCTTTGCTGCTTCCTGGCAGGTTCCTCATTTGCAATTTCTTTTCCCTTTGTCTCTTTCCTTTTCTTAGGATTAGAGCTCTCAATTGGCTCGTCTCCTTGGGATGCTCCAGCGTTCGAAGAGTAAGACTCTGATTTTCCCATCAGAGTGTATGTCAAAGGCACACCCTTCCACTATAGTTCCTTAATCTGCTGGTCTGCCCACCATTGTGAGTACTTGATGGCAGGCCTCATGAAGGTGTCCAAGTCAGAGATTTCCGGTTCTGACCAGCACACGGGAGGAAGAGGTTGACTTTCATCAAAATCTGGCTGTGTAAATTCGCCATCATCTTCAAGTTGGTTTGGCACATGAAAGAGTTCTGTCGTTCTAATTAAGCTGACAGGCAGTTTGGACCACAATCTTTTCCTAACATCAAATTCATCTATGGCATTGGCCCAGTAATCTTCCAGGTCCACTTGGTGTTTATATTTCTTTCCGTTCACGATTCCGATGTGGTGGCGAGGATCAAAATTGGCTCTAGATTGGTACGGTGTGAACGGATACCACTACATTTCTAGTCTAGCACCTTTAGCTGCCTGTGCAAACGAGCAATATTCTTCCATGTTCCCGATAAAGAATGGGAAAGTGACGGTTGCTTTCTGCGTCGGCCTTTGGTTGTTTTGATAAGTCTCCAATTGCCTAAGAACCTCCAGTAGAATCATCCCATGGGTGGGGTAAATGGGAAGCTTGAATGGATTCCCAATGAATCCCTGGATTTGAATATAAGTGAATTTTGGAAACTGGATGTACCAGGATCCATATTTACTGATAAGGCTCTTTGCTTCATGTGTCAGCCTCTTATGGGTCCCCCCTTGTAGTATCCTCATGATGAACATCAAGAATGCATCGTGTGCTCTTCTGAAATGGGACTTGGTAGACAACTGCAATTGAGGATAACATTCATACACTTTGAATTGATTTTCTCCATTTCCGACAACACCTTTGCATATCAATCCAGGATATCTATAGGCTCTGTCCAATAGATAAATGACGTAGGAACTCATATGAAATGACTTAGTCCTTTCAAGGTTGATTAATTGCTCATGGATGTTATCACTGATCATTCTTGACCAATTAAACATTCTGACTCCAGAGGTGATTTCCTCAATAAAGAAGTACATCCATGTTTCAAAATAGGCACCTTGAGGATTGCCCATTATTCTGTTCAGGAGCAAAACAATATCACTGTAGTCTTCCTTAAAGTCTGTTCAGCGCAGTTTCTTAGGCATTTTCTTAACGAAAGCTCTTGGCTTTTCCAACCATGTTTTATTGATATGAGTTGCACATTGATTTGCCCAGTCCTCAAAGATTCTTTTGGCTTCCTCCTTCGTTTTATACGAAGTTTGATTATGATTGGGTATGCCAAATGCCTCTTGGATAGCTGGTTTTCCAAGGTGTGCCAAAATTCTTCCATCAAGAGCTATAATCTGTCTTTCCTGTGGGCTGTAATGTCTTGCACATTTGACCATCAATTCGACACACTGGATTGTTGGAGGAAATCCGGCAGCTTGGACAATTCCATTTCACATCATTCAGCGGGCAATCACTGTGGGCATAAGTCCGTTTAATCCATACATCCTTTTTTGAATTCTTCAAAGTCCACATGTCCGAGGTCTGTATCTATGACATTCTTCCATTTGGAAGTGATCTTTGACTCCTGTTGGACTCCCTTGCTTGCGAACTTCATTTGTGCTTTCTTTGACAGTCCTTCGGGGGTGGTCATCAACCTGCGAAAAAAAGGGAATACAATAAACGTTCAATTATGATTTCTTTAAAATTTTCTTGTGAAAATTCTAACTTTCAGCTTGTTGAAAGTTAAATTCGATGAAAAAGCAAGCTGAGTAATAACACTTAGTGAATTTTTTGAAGATAAAATGAAGACAAAGGTGTAATGTCCCCAAAATTTGGATGAAATGACTCAATTATTTAATATTGCCTAAGTCTTAAATTACATTTAAGTGGGGGATATTAAATAATTAATAAATCAAGTTATAAAGTGACTTCATGAGATGTTCCTAAAGTAACTTGTGAAATATTTGGAATATTACTTTGTAAAAGTCACTAATGTTTTGATTATGGAAAATTAAAAAAGTGACTTATGAAATAATTGAAATATTATTTTATAAAGTTAAAGGAGTCACTTATGTTTTGAAGGGAAAAATACAAAAGGGAGAAAAAAGAAGGATTCGAGACATTCTCATTGTTATGATTTTCATCCTTCACGGGAAAAGCTCGAGAGCTTCTTTGATGGCGGGTTTCAAGCCATGGGTTACCAGTTTCGTCAGTGAAATTATCTGACCTAGCTGAGTGGATTTACATCAGATTTCGTGATTTTCTTAGACTGAGATTTTGCTTCTTCAAAGGGTCGAATCTAAAGCTCATTTCAGACTTGTTGAAGGCGTGGTTGCATCAAGAAACTCTAGGCGCCTAATATTCAAGCAAAATACATTGATGGGGGTTGAGATTTGAAGAAGTTTGGGCGTTTTTGGAAAAGGATGTGATTTCTGGGCAAAGGCGACCTCTGGAACTGAAATAGACTAGGTCGTAGGAATTATTTCTGGCTTATTTGAAGATGTCTTGCTGCTAGGAGGAGGGGCGCACCAGAAATAAGAGGAGAGATTGGTATGTGAAGCTGCTTGGAGTTGGCAGTATTTGGAGCAGTTCTAAGTTTAGCAAACTCGTCCCAGGTCTGAGCACGTTTTGTTTATTATCATCCTTGCATTTGAGCTGTAGATACTCCTAAATGCTTGAGTAAGAAACTAGTATCTGGCACTATGAACTGGGAGCTGTAGAATGTCATCACCCGTCATTATAAGAGCAGAAAGTTGTATTTAATGACTGCTGTTAAAGTCTGAAATCATTGTATTCAAGTCTGATATCTGCTGTAAGTTGTTCTGAGCACATTTACTTATATATTCTACTGGTAACTGGGTCTGTGACATTGTACCGTGCTGGGATTGGGTTCTAATACCTGTTATAGCATTCAGTATCTTCTGTGCATGGTTTCCAATCCTATAGTACTCAGAAAAGGCCATTAAACTACTGTTACAGCCTTGTGTAGTTTCTGTGCATTAGGCAGCAAGTCTTTTGAGCATTGGAAATAGAATAACTTCTTATTTGCTGCAATCTGACATTGTATGAGTCCTTCAGTCCTTTATCAGCTCTGCATCTTTTGGACTCCGTTCTAGTATTGGGTGAGCTTGTGAAATCATATGTCAACCTGAGAATGAAATATTGTAACAGTGATGTTCAAAATACGATATGTATTGCATTGCCCAAATGACCAATAGTCTGCTACAGCATTAGATGTTCCTTGGTTGATTGCTGCTCCAACATTGTAATGATTATTGCACTCAGAAATCACATTACAGTCTGCTGTAGTCAGTTTCCAATCACTTTTGTGTACTGTCAATGCCTATGTGTGGAGCCATGAATGTAGTTGAAGTCTTGTCTATGTGGATCTGCACTGGACCATTTTATTGTGGACACCTACAAGTATTTTGAATTAGATGAAATAGCATTTGAATGCATTTAGCATTGTCCTTGCTCAACTATACACTCTATTGTTTGTTAGATTTGCATATATTGAATCATATTAATTGGTTAAACGGAAATCACTCAAACAAAGACAAACTCAAAAATTTCTCAGACTACAAGTCAGGGACTTTACAAAGGTAAAAATAATTCATCAAACTTCGGGATTATGTAATGTCCTCACTTTCACACTGACAGTTGGAGTTGTGTGCTAGCTCATTCACCATTCACGTGAGCTAGTCATTTTGGTGAGGGAATGTATTTTTTGTTCATAAGTACAAAATCAAAAGGGTAATATTAAATAAATATATTAATGGGTTATAAAGTGATTTAAGTGAAAATTAAAATAGGGTCACATCAAGGTGTCACATCAAGGAGTCATATTAAGGGATCACATCAAGATGTCACATCAAGGAGTCATATCAAAGGGTCATATCAAGGGATCACATCAAGATGTCATATAAAGGAGTCATATCAAAGGGTCACATCGAGGAGTCATATCAAGGGATCACATCAAGATGTCACATCAAGGAGTCATATCAAAGGGTTACATCAAGGTGTCACATCAAGGGAGTCATATCAAGGGATCACATCAAGATGTCACATCAAGGAGTCATATCAAAGGGTCACATCAAGGAGTCACATTGACAAGAAAAGTGAGTGGGCTTCCTTTGAAAAAAGTATAAATAGAAGTTTGGGCTTGGCTTTTATCATCTTATGTTGGTATTATCTTTGCATATTGAGAATTTTCTCTTGGCTGGAACTAAGTTATAGCTTGATCAAGGTGATGCTCCCTTGGTTAGTAGGGTTTGGTGATGACCCCATTCCCAAATTGAGAGGTGGATGCAATCAGTATTCATCATAGAGCTACATTGAGGAATTTTGGAGAGTTTTGTGTGAAGAAAGGAGGTCTGCAATTTTGTTTTAGTTTGCAGGTCTGCCATGAAAGGAAGTGCATTTTGATTCATAGCTCTTTATTGAAGGATCAGATTTTTGTGGGTACTTGAGGGATCAATTGCTAGTACCTTAGCAATCCTTTTAGGAGCAGATTGGAGAAGTTTGTAGCTGGTAATTATTTTATATTTTCATCTTCTTCAAGCAGTAGAAGTGGCCCTCTTAGGTTGGGGCGATTTTGCTCAAGAAGGCTCCAAAAATTCTAAAATAAATTGCAAAGGGGGCGTCTTGGTTGGTGGAAGATAGTTGCAAAGTTTGGTGGCCAAATTCCCAGTAATTAAGAAAATTCAAATATTTTGTGGTGGTTGCTATTTCATACCAGGTTCTTCCAAAATTTTGTTTCAGTTATTTAGCTGCATTTTAGTCATCGAAATTTGCATATTTGTAAGCCAAGAGTCTTGGCATTATCATTGCATTTCATTGGCACAAGATAATAGCATTATTTCCAGCTTGTAGAATTTATTATCATTGCAATATATTGACGGGAGACATAAGGAGTTTGCTGCCATTTATTTGACAAAATGTCTCTTAATGTAAATGCCTTATTCTTAAGTTATTTTTCATGCAAAGTAATTGTCCTTATGTCATTCATGTTTGTAAGCACACATTTGGATTAGTTTGCATGCCAAATGTTTATTAAAATGTACCTTGGCTGTAGGTATGCATTTCATATCAGCAATTCATCTATATGCATTTGAAAAAATACAAAAGAGTTTGCATTTCATATTAGTTATTTGTTTACTTGCATTGGCAACAATTCCAAGCATTCTAAACATCTTCTACTTCAAAACAATCAAAGCAAACAAACTGAAACAACAAAACCAGCAAGCTGGAAGGTTGCCAGTAAAGTGTTTGACAGAATTCTTAAGGCACAAAATAAAAATTTTTGGATCAGATTTGGCAAGGGCCATTATAGATTATACTCTGTGGCTGGCAATTTAATTGTAAACTTCGAAAATCTGATCTTTATTGCCGAAAAAGCAAGCAATCCTCTGCAAATTTCGACCTTCAGTGTAAAATTCTACCTCTTTCTTCGTTCTTTCACCTCAAAAAATAAATCAATCACTCAACTCTCAAAATTTCTATCTTTCAAAAAAAATCTCTCTCGAAAAATTTCTAACTCTTGAAAAATTTACTAACTCTTGAATAATTCTCTATCTCTAGAAATGGAGAGAGAGCTAAACCTCTTCTCAAATCGAAATTGTGAGTTGATAATGACTCGAGAATGCCTTATAAGGTTGAAAAATTCTATCCATTTAGCAATTCTTTCAAGTCCATTGAATGTGGACTCTTGTTTATCAAGGAAAGTTTCTAAATTTTTAGTTCATCTTTATCTTCATTGGAATTTTGAAGTCTATCTCTTGGAGCTCAATTTTTTCTAAGTGTTATAAATAATTAAAGGTTTATCATGTGATTTTTTTTTTGATTTTCTCAACCTTTAATTTTTTAATTTTTAATTTTATCCATGTATTATACTTGTCTTGGCGAATTTTGTCCAACTACATGGATTTTTGATTTCTTTCTCCATCATGGTTGATTTTCTCATGTCCTTGCCATTTTACAACTTCCCTCTAGGCGTTTCATGCCTTAGACAAAATTTTATTCATGTCCTTTTAGCAAAGTCAGACTTTCAAGCTTTTATTTCCATTATGCTTATCACCCCATGGCGGACTTGAAGTGTTTCCTTCCATTTGCTTGAGCAAGGCGGACTTTCCATGTGTTTTTCCATTCATCTTCTAGGTAGGGTGGACTTGGAAGAATTCTTTCCATCTTCTCTTTTCCAAAGTCAGACTTGGCAAACCTTTTTCCATTTCCATTCAAGGTCTAGGCATACTTTCTTAAGGTTTCTCCACATTTTATCTTATACTTAGTCAAAATTCTAACTTTTCTCCCTTACTAAGCTTGGGTGGACTTTGAATCTATCTTTCCACTTGTCCATACTTAGCCAAAATTCCAAGAAGTCTCTCTTATCCCAAGCTGGGTGGACTTTGTGGTTGCCTTTCCATTCTCCATCAACTTGGGCGGACTTTCAAGAAAGTTTTCCAAGCCTCTTTCCTTCATGGCAGACTTTAGGAAGGCTTTTCCATATGCATCTTGAGCATGGCGGACTTTCCTTAGTCTTTTCCATTCCATTCAAGAGCTGGGCGGACTTGGAAGAATTCTTGCCACTTAGGCTGGGCGGACTTTATGAATATGTTTCCATGTGTTTCAAGAGTGATGGGCGGACTTTCAAGGCCTTGTGCCACATCTACCAAGGGCGGACTTTACCTTAGGCTGTGCTATCTTCCTTCAAGGGGGCGGACTTTGGAGAAGTCTTGCCATTCTACCAAGGGCGGACTTCATAGAAACTTTGCCATTCCTCCATCTTGGCATAGGCGGACTTTCCTTGGTCTTTTCCATTCCTCTTCTTGCATAGGCGGACTTTCCATCATCCTTTCCAAGTGCAAGTCGGACTTTCAAGAGGTCCTTCCATTCTCCATTCAAGAGTAAGTTGGACTTTCCTTAGTATTTTCCATTCCATTCAAGAGCTGGGCGGACTTCCAAGAAACTTTTCCAAGTGCAGGTTGGACTTCTGAAACCTTTTGCCATTTCTCCTTCCACTGCTGGGTGGACTTGATCAACTTCAGTCCATTTCCCATGTTCTTGCCATGATCCTGGGCGAATTTCTTCAGACTTTTATCATCTCAGCCAAGAATCTTATGCTTTTTATTCACCTTTTGTCTGATTTTTCATGATTTTTGCATTGATTTTTTGATCTGTTTTCATTCTTTTCCAGATTTTACCTGTTTTCATCAGATTTTTTGATTGATTTTGCATTGCTTTTCATGCTTTTTATCTGATTTTTCCAGATTTTTGATCTAAAAGGCCTGCTTTTTTGGTTGATTTTCTGATTTTTCTCAGATTTTACATGCTTTTTATTTGATTTTTTTAGATTTTTTAGTGATTTTTGCATGCTTTTTCATTCTAAAGATGGGAACTTTGACTCCTTGATTGGTGGGACCTTGGCACTTACCGAAAATAGAAAGTTTTTAAAAATAGGAAAAGCGAAAAAGCAACTTTCTAAAAATAGTAAATTCCAGAATGGTTCAAAAGTGCCAAAAATGAAAAAAGCAAAAAGCAAAAAAGCAAAATCCCTAAAAAGTAGGAAGTGTCAGAATTGGGCAAAAGCACAGGTGATCCTTGTCTGCAGGGTCTTCTGAACACTTCTACGACGTTTACGCGCAATTTCAGGCTTGAAATTTCAACTTGGCTCGATTGATGACTCCAGACTTTGACTTGAAACCCATGGAGCGAAAGTGCTTATGAAATTGCAACTCAAAACTAAATCCTAAAAACAAACCATTGAGGGTCCCCATTTGCAATGGGGCGATGTGTGAAATAGGTCACAATAGGGTCCTACCAACTTGTTGGTGAAGCAGCTAGTTGGACTAATGTGAAGGAGCAAAATAAGTACACCAAGGAAAATATAACATGGGAACAATTTATTGAACACTTTCGTAAAAGGTGGCTACCACAATTGTTTTTCGATGAGAAGATGACTGAGTTCCACAACCTTCGACAAGGATCTCTGACAGTTCAACAATACTGGAATAGGTTTGCCAAACTACTAAAATATGTGCCAATATATCAACAAGATGAAAAGAGCCAAACTAGGAAATTCATTTTGGGATTAAATACCAACATAGGGGCAGAGGTTGACATGCATGGACTAGAAGGTATGAATGAAGTGCTAGAGAAATCCTTGAAGCAAGAAAGGAAGTTACAAGCTTTAATTTCAGCAAGACAATCTTTCAAGAGTAATAACTTCAAGAGGAAACATGAGTTCAAAAGAAACCAAAACTTCAACAAGAACCTAAGGAACAATTCATCAGAAAGAAAACCACCTCCAAATCAGAATCAAAGGTACAATGGGAATAACGCTAACAAAAACAACTTCAACAAAAATGAACCAAGGAACTATAACTGGCCAACAAATCAACCAAGGCTCAATGAAGCAAGCAATAACCAACCTAAAAATCCACCTCCCAACGAGCGCCACCAGGAGGATGTTTCATGTGTGGAGGGAATCACTTTGCTTGAGAATGTCCATGGATGCAAAGTCAGATGAGATCAAATCAACCTCAGAGGGGACCTACACAAAGGATTCATGCAGCAGTAAGAGATCGGCACACTCTGTAATGTCCCCTTCCAGCTAGGCCTCTTTGCGCACCTCGTTGCCTTTTTAACTCCCGCAGGCAATTGACGGAAATAGGGAGTCATTTATTTAATTACTTAATTATTGCCTAAGTCAAATTATTCCCTATGGTAATATTAAGTGATTAATTAAATAATTTTATAAAGTGACTGGGATAAATTATTTAAAGGGACAAAATGAAATATTATTCAAATGACTTTAGAATGTCACTTTATGTTTTGATTTTGAAATATTAAAACCTTTTGCTTGGCCTAAAAGTCGGGCTCCATTTTGAATGAAATAATACAAAAAGGAAGTTAGAGGAATTCATTCGCACCATTATTTTTTGAAAACTTCACTTCTCTCCTGTCGCATGAAGAGCACCGGCTCCTTGCTAGGGTTTTAAGACCCATCTCAGCCAGTTTCGGATGTGTGAGACCATCCCTAGCTGGAACAGATTCGAAGATTTTGGCCAGAACCAGGACACACCAGACTTTCGCGTTTTCTCTTGGAGCGGTTTTGTTACCTACGTGGATCAGATTTGGGCTTTGTATCGGAGTTTACAATGCGTCTCTCCATGTGAGACCTTTAGGTGTGGCCATTTCCACACACAGGGACCTCCTTTGAAGGATTTTGGACGGGTTTGTGAAGAGACGTGGGAAAAAACGCGAATCACTGGTCTGGACGGGGTTGCAGTTTGATCAGCTGTTTGTGAATATTTTTGGTGAGCCATTAGCCAAGAAGAAATGCGCCTACAAGGAGAACACACATGTCTATTCTGGACGTCCCTGTTGCAGCCACACACCATTTTGTTGACTCAGTACTGCGTAGCAACCAGGTCTATTTTGGACGTCCCTGTTGCAGCCACACATCATTTTGTTGACTCAGGATTGCGTAGCAACCAGGTCTGAATGCTCTTGTTTGTAATCTCAATTCATGGGTTTTAATGCAAGAACTGCTATCCCTTTATGGTTCAAAATGTCATATAATATTGTTGCTTCAGACTTAATACTGCTCCTGTGAATACAAGATACTAACCAGGAAAACCTTGCTGTAGTGTTGAAACTTTAATGTTGTCTCAGTCTATGTGAATGGATAAATGCTTTGTAGAGATGATATTTAAAGCTGTCTTAGTCCTTGTAAATGGTCAAGCGTTCTTATGTACTGCTGATAGGGAAATGTCAGTAATATAACTTTGTGGAGCTTTGGAATTTATCAGCAAACTGTTGTCCAAAGGTCTAAACTACTGTAGGTGCATATTTGCCAGTTTATTCAACTATATGTCGTGGAAAATACAAATATTACCTTTCAGTTGTATCTTCATTTCAACCCTGTCATTGAATGCTCTCTTTAGTGTCATTTGGTAAATGCAATCCTTTTATGCTAACAAAATACCAGTACTATCAAGCAAACGCCTGGAACAGAAATGAAAGGTTCAAATGTTGACAAAACTCCGAAACAGCAAAACAGAAATTTAAAGGCAGAAATCTTGAGGTATTTCACAATGAAATCAGGGCAACTTTCATAGCACCTTTGTCGGCATATAAACGAGCTCCCTTCAAATCAAACAACCAACAAAAAATTATAACAGCATATAATCAGCACTTACTTTTGGAGATTACCAGATTCCAAAAGAGTCAAAACGGAAATTTTAAAGCAGAAAATTTACAAGGCATTTTATAGTGGTATCAGAGCTTGCTTCCTGCCTGCTTGTGTGGTAGTGGGATGTTATGAATCCCAATAACCGTGAATTTATAACATACAGAAGAGAAAGGAGGAGAGGTGTTGGTCCTTTTGACACTGACTCATCATCTGAAGAAGATATTATGGGTGATAGGCATGACATACCCGAGGGCAGCACTCAACAGATCCTTAATGACCTAGCTAGAGGTCAACAACAGATAGCTCAGCTCTTAACACAGCTCTTGGGTGATAGAAATACTGGTAACAATGGGACAAACGGTCATGATAACAATGTAGAGGCCAGCAACACCAATATACCAGCACATAACCATGCTAGGACAGCTAGTAGGGTGACTCCGAGGCCTCTCATGCCTCAATTCTTGGGAGGACAGCCTGCTGGAAATCAAGAGCAGCAAGCACAAGGAGAGGGATTCACAGATTATTTGAGGGAATATCAATCGTTGGGAGATGAATTTCATGCTGCTATGTCATTGGCTGATTTTTGCACCATCAAGTATCGAAATAGGCCCAGAAACAACAATAGAGGGCAACAAAACCAGGATCTACAACGTAAGGTTGGAAAACTAACGATTCCTTCCTTTGACGGGTCTAGTAAATGCACAGCCAGAGCGTGGGTACAAAAGTTGGACACTTATTTCCAGCTAAACCCCATGTTGGAGACAGAGGCTATTAAGTATGCTACGCTACACTTGGATGGTGAGGCACATGAGTGGTGGTATCATGGGCTTGTCACTTTAGGGCATGCCAATATCACCTCCTATTTGGAGTTCACACAGAAAATTATAGACAGATTTGATCAGAGGGATCCAGAGCTTCATTTCCGGGAGTTAGCACAGCTTAAACAGAGCGGATCAGTAGACACATATATCTCAGAGTTTCAGCGATTGGCAGTTATGGTGACAGATATTTCAGAGCAGAGGCTGGTTATGCTCTTTATTGAGGGTCTATCCGAACCACTTCGGGGTTGGATTAAGGCTTTCAAATCCGATTCACTACAGGACGCGATCACTAGGGCGAGAGACATGGAGCTCTCCACACCTGATAACAAATTCTCTTCTAAACCTTTTATTCCTCAGAAGAACAAGGGCAAGAAGCCTTTTCAGAAAAAGGGAAACAAGAAAAGCGATCCGGATGAGGAGTACCGCAAGGAATGCAGAATTAAGGGAATTTGTTACCATTGCAAGGAACGTTGGGAACCAGGACACCGTTGCCTAGGGAAAGGCAAAGCTCATCTTATTGAGGTTGTGTCGGAGGATGATAGCAATGATGACGAGCCTTCTCAGGATAGTGATGACAGCAGTTCAGATGAGGAGCAGCCTCAGGGAGAGGGTAAGAGTGGTATCATTGCTACCTTATCGAGCACTCCTAGGTTCAACTCTTTCAGAGTTAGAGGAGTTTTACAGGGACATCGCATATGTGTGTTGATTGATAGTGGGGCAACCCACAACTTTATTGATGCAGCCCTAGTTGAGAAACATATGCTACCTGCAGAGGACTTCGAAGGATTTAATGTGATGGTGGCAGATGGCTATAAATTGAGGTGCACTCGGAGGAGCCCACAGTTGCCTATTACATTGGGTAACTACACAGCCACAGATGATTTCTATGTGGTGGATTTGGGTGACACTCATGCCATACTTGGGATTCAGTGGTTACACTCATTAGGGAAATATTCTCAGAACTTTCAAACCATGGAATTCAAGTTCAGGACATCAGAGGGACAGCGTGTGGTACTTAGAGGCATGACTAATGGATCAGCCAAGGTTGTGTCTGCTAGACGCATGGAGAGCATTTTTCGGCATGATGACATAGCTTGGGCAGCAGAGTGTTTGATCACTACCAAAGAGACGTCAGATTCAGGGCAGCCATATCATGTTGACATTCAGGAGCTATTGGGCAAACATGATAGGGTTTTTGGAGAGATCCCTCCAGGGAGACCACTTGATCGTGGTTTTGAGCATACCATTGAGCTAGAGGAGGGGGCCAAACCGGTGATAACTACCCCCTATCGTCATCCTAAGAAATTCAAGGATGAGATCGAGAAAGCAATCAAAGAATTGCTTGAGATGGGACACATTAGACCGAGCTCCAGTCCATTCGCTTCTTCTGTGGTCTTGGTGAAGAAGAAGGATGGGACCATGAGGATGTGCATTGATTACCGAGCTCTTAATAAGAAAACCATCAAGAACAGGTACCCTATACCCAGGATAGATGAGTTGTTGGATGAGCTTCATGGGGCAGTGTATTTTTCGAAGATTGATCTTCGTTCAGGGTATCATCAGATAAGGGTCAGAGACCAGGACATACACAAAACAGCATTTCGTTGTCATTATGGGCACTATGAGTTCTTGGTCATGCCATTTGGTTTGACAAACGCACCTGCCACATTTCAGTCCTGCATGAATCATATATTCAATAAGCAGTTGCGTAAATTCTTATTGGTGTTCTTTGATGACTTGCTCATTTACAGTCGGACGTGGGAGGAGCACTTGAGACATCTTGACGAGGTCTTGAGTATTATGGAGGAGCAGTCACTCTACGCTAAGGCTTCAAAATGCGAATTTGGCCTTAGAGAGATATTATATTTGGGGCATGTTATCAGTGCAGAGGGAGTACAGGTCCATCAGGAGAAGATACGGGCGATACTTGATTGGCCACCACCTAGGACACTCACAGAGTTACGAGGCTTCTTTGGATTGTGCAGTTACTATAGGCGGTTTGTGAGGGGATTTTCACAGTTGGGAGCACCTTTGACAGATTTGACAAAGAAAGGTGCATTCAGTTGGTCAGAGGAGGCTCAACGAGCTTTTGATAAGCTCAAGGAGGTGATGAGTAGTTGTCCAGTATTGGCGCTTCCAGATTTCACACAGCCGTTTGTTTTGGAGTGTGATGCGTCAGGTGAGGGTATAGGAGCAGTGTTGATGCAAAACAGACACCCCATAGCTTTTGAGAGCCGTAAGTTGAGGGGACCAGAGCGACTATACTCCATCTATGATAAGGAGATGCTCGCCATTATGCATGCCTTGGCGAAATTCAGACAGTACTTAGTTGGAGGGAAGTTTGTGGTGAGGACCGACCACAACAGTCTCAGATACTTCTTGGAGCAGAAGGATTTGAATGAGAGGCAGCAGAAGTGGGTTAGCAGGATTCAGGCCTATGATTTTGATATAGAGTACGTGAAGGGAAAGAAGAATGTTGTGGCAGATGCCCTCTCTAGGAGACCTTCAGCTTGCTCACTTTCAGAGATTTCCGCAGATTGGAAATCCCTCTTGTTGGTAGAATACTCCAAGAATAAGTTTGCTTGTGAGTTGTTGGATGGGTTGATTCAGGATGACAGGTACAGAGTAGTGGATGATGTGATCTACTACAAGGATAGGATCTACTTGGTGCCAGAGTCTAGATTGAAGGAGAAAATCTTGCAGGCTTCTCATGACACCCCCTTAGCAGGCCATCAGGGCTATTTCAAAACTTACAGACAGGTCAGGGAGAGGTTCACCTGGAAGGGCCTCAAAGATAATGTATTGAGACACGTTAGGGAGTGTGTGACTTGTCAGCAGAACAAGTCAAAGCATACACATCCGGCAGGATTACTTCAGCCATTGCCTATCCCAGAGCAGAAATGGGAGAGCATTTCTATGGACTTCATCACAGGTCTACCTAAGGTGCACGGGAGAGATAGTATCTTTGTGGTGGTGGATCGGTTGACGAAGTACGCTCACTTCTTTGCTATTCTGACTGAGTACAGGGCCCCACAAGTGGCTGAGTTATTTTTCAGGGAGATCTTTCGATTGCATGGGCTGCCCCGGAACATAGTCAGTGATAGGGATAGTAGATTCATGAGTGCATTCTGGCAGGAGTTGTTTAGGTTGGTAGGTACTGAGTTGACCCCGAGCACGAGTTATCACCCTCAGACAGATGGTCATACTGAGATCGTGAACAAATGGGTTGAGGGGTACTTGCGCAACTACATTGTAGGGCAGCAGCGGGCTTGGATCAAGTGGTTGCACTTGGGGGAGTATTGTTATAATACCACTTATCATATGTCCATTGGGATGAGTCCTTTCAGAGCCTTGTACGGGTATGATGCGCCTTCATTTATGGAGATGGCTTTTGGTGACAGCAGGGCTCCCAAATCCAAGGATTGGATTCAGGAGAGTCAGGATATCTTGAGAGCACTCAAGGATAACCTACAGGTGGCACAGAATCAGCAAAAGACATATGCTGATAGACACAGGATTGAGCGTAGTTTCGAGGTTGGTGATTTGGTATACCTTCGCTTGCAGCCCTATAAACAGTCTTCTCTTAAGAAGAGTGGAGCTGAGAAGCTCAAGCCTAGATTCTATGGACCATACAGGATTATTAGGAGGGTTGGAGAGGTGGCGTATGAGTTGGAGCTGCCTGAGAGCAGTAGGATCCACAATGTATTTCATGTTTCGTGCCTCAAGAAGGCATTGGGTCAACAGGTTACCTCTTCTTCTGAGCTTCCACCATTGGATGAGGAGGGACACTTGGTCTTAGTCCCTGAGGAGATTGTAGACACGCGAGAGAGGAGGTTGAGGAACAGGGTGGTGAAGGAGTATTTGGTGAGATGGAAAGATTTACTAGCCGAGGATGCCACATGGGAGCATGAGCAGATCCTTCAGCACCCGAGCTTACAATTGCTTGAGGACAAGCAATTTCGGGAAGGGAGGACTGTAATGTCCCCTTCCAGCTAGGCCTCTTTGCGCGCCTCGTTGCCTTTTTAACTCCTGCAGGCAATTGACGGAAATAGGGAGTCATTTATTTAATTACTTAATTATTGCCTAAGTCAAATTATTCCCTATGGTAATATTAAGTGATTAATTAAATAATTTTATAAAGTGACTGGGATAAATTATTTAAAGGGACAAAATGAAATATTATTCAAATGACTTTAGAATGTCACTTTATGTTTTGATTTTGAAATATTAAAACCTTTTGCTTGGCCTAAAAGTCGGGCTCCATTTTGAATGAAATAATACAAAAAGGAAGTTAGAGGAATTCATTCGCACCATTATTTTTTGAAAACTTCACTTCTCTCCTGTCGCATGAAGAGCACCGGCTCCTTGCTAGGGTTTTAAGACCCATCTCAGCCAGTTTCGGATGTGTGAGACCATCCCTAGCTGGAACAGATTCGAAGATTTTGGCCAGAACCAGGACACACCAGACTTTCGCGTTTTCTCTTGGAGCGGTTTTGTTACCTACGTGGATCAGATTTGGGCTTTGTATCGGAGTTTACAATGCGTCTCTCCATGTGAGACCTTTAGGTGCGGCCATTTCCACACACAGGGACCTCCTTTGAAGGATTTTGGACGGGTTTGTGAAGAGACGTGGGAAAAAACGCGAATCACTGGTCTGGACGGGGTTGCAGTTTGATCAGCTGTTTGTGAATATTTTTGGTGAGCCATTAGCCAAGAAGAAATGCACCTACAAGGAGAACACAGAGGTCTATTCTGGACGTCCCTGTTGCAGCCACACACCATTTTGTTGACTCAGTACTGCGTAGCAACCAGGTCTATTTTGGACGTCCCTGTTGCAGCCACACATCATTTTGTTGACTCAGGATTGCGTAGCAACCAGGTCTGAATGCTCTTGTTTGTAATCTCAATTCATGGGTTTTAATGCAAGAACTGCTATCCCTTTATGGTTCAAAATGTCATATAATATTGTTGCTTCAGACTTAATACTGCTCCTGTGAATACAAGATACTAACCAGGAAAACCTTGCTGTAGTGTTGAAACTTTAATGTTTTCTCAGTCTATGTGAATGGATAAATGCTTTGTAGAGATGATATTTAAAGCTGTCTTAGTCCTTGTAAATGGTCAAGCGTTCTTATGTACTGCTGATAGGGAAATGTCAGTAATATAACTTTGTGGAGCTTTGGAATTTATCAGCAAACTGTTGTCCAAAGGTCTAAACTGCTGTAGGTGCATATTTGCCAGTTTATTCAACTATATGTCGTGGAAAATACAAATATTACCTTTCAGTTGTATCTTCATTTCAACCCTGTCATTGAATGCTCTCTTTAGTGTCATTTGGTAAATGCAATCCTTTTATGCTAACAAAATACCAGTACTATCAAGCAAACGCCTGGAACAGAAATGAAAGGTTCAAATGTTGACAAAACTCCGAAACAGCAAAACAGAAATTTAAAGGCAGAAATCTTGAGGTATTTCACAATGAAATCAGGGCAACTTTCATAGCACCTTTGTCGGCATATAAACGAGCTCCCTTCAAATCAAACAACCAACAGAAAATTATAACAGCATATAATCAGCACTTACTTTTGGAGATTACCAGATTCCAAAAGAGTCAAAACGGAAATTTTAAAGCAGAAAATTTACAAGGCATTTTACACACTCGATCCCAGAATGTGCCCGTAGAGGCTACAGGTACACTTTTTGGAAAACTAGTCTCAATTCTAATAGATACTGGATCATCTGAATGTTTTATTTCTCCATAATTAGTAAGGAAAAATTCATTTAACGTTAATCATATGGAATCATCATGGACAGTCCAGTATGGGGATAAGGCAATTAAAGAGGTAACCCACTGCCTATCTAATGCAGAAATACAATTTCCTAACTTTAATACAAAGGTAGACATTTATGTGGCACCTTTAGGATCATATGATGTGATCATTGGAATGAGTTGGTTGACAGACCATCAAGCAAATGTAGACTGTTACAAGAAATGGGTAGAATGTTTAGATGATGTAGGAAAAAGGGTTGTGATTGAAGGGAAACATAGACCTATAAGTATGGAAATCATATCAGCTATGCAAATGAAAAGAGAGGAGAGAAAGGGAGCTCTAGTATACATGGTTACCATGGATGAAAAGGAAGAAGGGGATATTCCGACACTCCAAAATTCTCCTTACCTTCAAGATTTTAGTGATGCAAATCATATCAGCTATGCAAATGAAAAGAGAGGAGAGAAAGGGAGCTCTAGTATACATGGTTACCATGGATGAAAAGGAAGAAGGGGATATTCCGACCCTCCAAAATTTTCCTTACATGTAAAGACCCAATTAATTCTAACCCAAAACCACCTCTATTTTTTTTTGTGTTCATGTACTCATTTATAAGTATACTCAGGAACTTCTATCCATACGAGATAGGTATAGCATCTGTTCTTATGGAACAGGAATTCACCTCATCTATTCATATGGGAATAGGAATACATCTATTCATATATTTGGAATAGGCATCCGCCTAAACAAGGCAGGCATCTATCATACGATAGGTATGTGCTCTGGCCAGAGTCTTGGACTCATCGGGATCATCCAGATCCTGAGTCGCTTCCCTGATGACCACACTTTCCACTAAAAGTGTACTGAGGTCGTTGTCCTCAAGGGTATGTAAATTGTAATTCTAAGCTTGAAACCCGCCTCGGAATTTGGCCTAAGGGCCTCGGGGAATCAAGCAATCCATGCGGGATTCTTCCGAGTATAGTTGTATATATTTTAGTTGATTATCTTTTATAACTGGTTATGTGATCTCTCTAACCCTAAACCCCGTTCCCAAACGCCTGAGTACTGGGAGCATTCTTCGTTTCCCAGATTGCCTACATACCCTACTTCCAAACGAGATCAAGGTGTAAAATATGTAGTTCTGTTTTCTAGACTATGTTTATGTGAACTGATATAAAGCGGGTACACAACCCTTTCTAGGGCTTTTATTTCCCCCAGACAGTTCCTCTGTGGTTGCTACCCACGAAGGGAAGCATTAAAAAATGATCGTCTTGACCATTGATGGTTTATCTAATAACATTCATCTAACTTATTTCCTATCAACATTCGTCACCCTTGTCCCGTTTGACAATTTCATAATTAACATGCATTGATAAAAGTAATTCAAATTCGAATTATGTTGCGCCATAGAAAATTTGTACTTTGGCTTTTCTAGGTTGTTACTAGCAGATTCGGTTCATTTTCATTATTATCTTGCTAGGTTATCGTTCCAAAGTGGATTTCCCTCCCTTTGGAATTAATTAACCAATGTTCCTTATTTCTCCCTGATGATTTATAGGGACGATGCCATAGACACCGTTATTCCAACTGTGTTAGGCTATAGATGCAGTAGCTCAAACGCGACAGCATTACCCGTAAACGTGAGCCAGAGGCACTGTAAATACCGAACGTTGCTGGTTTTGTTTGCTTCTTTCGTTAGTTTTCAAATTTATATCTAACATGCTTAATCTTAATAAGGAAAAGAAAAATCATAATGCATGGTAACTTTAACAACGTTCATTAGAAAATAAACCCATGATGGTTAAATAAATCAACAAGTATTGGTTAATAATCTAAGTACCATAGATAGTAAAGGAATTATTTAATCATTTATTTAGTAACTAAACCATATTCACTCATAAAAGAAATCCCATACAACATAATTGAGTACTTAAATTATATGCATTATTTTGGGAAATTTTCATGACATATATCATCCTCTACTTCTTTTACCAAATTTATACAAAATATCTTCAAGAATTATAGCGGGGTTTATTGTCCTTTCTTTTCAAAACTCATATCTCTATTGTCTAGATAATTTATGTAGCATTAGGAAATGAAAATTACAATGGCTATATTATGAAATGTAATAAAATATCTATGTCACTCTAACTAGGGAGATTTGGGCTGAAATAGTCCAATATTGGTGAAGGCTGAAGCTATACCTTATAGATAAGTAAGTTGAAGACAACAAACTTGCACAAATGGTTTTCATAAACTATATCACTCAACTTAAATGTAGCCATCTAATATCCTTTTTGGTATCATTTTTATAGTCAAAATTTAGGTCAATCTTGGAGCTATATTTTAGACATGATATCAGGCTATGTTGTTGTTTATGATGTAAAAATATTATGTTAGCAGGTTTAAATGGTAACTTACAATGCAAATTACAACTATTAATGTGGCTTTCTCATTCAACAACTAATACAATCCACTCATTGAATTTAGGATCCTTCCAAACTGAATGTATTTATTCGTCCAACACTTAGGTGACATGGTTAATATATTTATGAGAAGACCTTACAATTTGAATTGGGTTCTGTTGAGAGGCTAATATATCTATGTGTGTAAGGCTAATATATATATCTATGAGAGTGTGTGTAAAAAAATACTGAATTAAATTTTGATGTAAAATTCTTCCATAATAAAATAATGACTTGTTAAACACAAATCAATATTATGTCATTAAAATCCTTATTCTAATGTAAATTTTACAAGGAGGAATCAACTTATTGGTTTTAAACCCTGTTTGTGTATGACTATCATTAAATCTTATAAAACTAATAAAACTGCTTATAAAGAAAACACATAAATGAACAGTATTTAAAAATACCACTAATGTCTTACTCTGTCTTCCACATCCAAAAAAATTTAGCATTATTTTATGATTAAAAAGAATGGTGTATTTATTGTTAGCAGTAGCATTATAATCACCCTCATTATGGATTGACAGAGATATATATATACATTGGTGGCCGTATTTGTGGGGAAAGAATTTTGAACAGTCTGGTATAACCAGTGGAGTGAGAGAAATTACATCGATCTATGAAAATGAGTATCCATCCATCTGTAAGAGAAAATATTATTTACCGAAGTATAATAAAGAAAGTCAAATGAGGGCTTGGTAGAAGACAGGCGATGGAAATCAATTATCACGTTCTGGGAAGATACAGTCAACTAATTCCTTTTACCTGAGATTTTCTTGTCTCCCTATTTCAATATTTTCAAATTTGTCAACTAACTAATTCGAAAACAAAACTCTTCAAATTTTGCACTAAACAATATTTCCTGATCTTGTGGTCTTCCTGTGACTGGATTGCTCCAAAACAGTCTTGTTGCTATTTTTATATGTGGATATTTCTAGAGATTATTTGGTGGTGTTAACAGGTTGAGGAGTTAGATTTGAAATGGAGGAAATTGTGACTATTCTGGCAGAAGCATTTAGATATGAAATTTTTTAGAATACATCTAAATATATATTGAGTTCTTTGGATGATGACAATAGATTACTGGTTAAATCTACAAATTTCAGATTTGCTATGCATATCTATTGCAGCCCCAAGATTCATCGTGGAGAATAAAACATATTCCCTTGCCTATTCCAATCGAATCCTACCAGTATTATTAGCAATTACTACTTGTAATATGGATTGCGCAGGTTTGTTCTACTAATATTTATGACACGGGTGAATAGAAGTTCAAAATGGTGTGACCAAGTGAATGGATTTGTCACCTACCTGATGGTGCCTTTCTTTGATGGAGAACAAGTTGCCTGAGATGCCTTGCCTTGCTCTTGAAATGCTCAGTGCATCCTTGCAGACGTGAACCAAATCTCACACTAAGTCCCCACAACAATCTGTGATTTAGTTCTCTAGAATTCTCTTCTGAGAATGATATCCGCCTTTGATCAAAGATGATGCGGAAAAACCAGACATCGAGCTTAGGCCTGACCATTCGATTTAACTAAGTCCCCACAACAATCTGTGATTTAGTTCTCTAGAATTCTCTTCTGAGAATGATATCCGCCTTTGATCAAAGATGATGCGGAAAAACCAGACATCGAGCTTAGGCCCGACCATTTGATTTATAGATAAGGCTATATTAAATTCGTTCCAAACTGTAGTTGGAGTTAGGTCCAAAATTTATTATGGCAGTTGAATTGAACAATCCACGTGAATAATATGGAGTGAGTGGAGTCGGCATTGGGTGGCTCATGAACAGTGCATTGCAGCTAGGTCGGCAGATTTTTTCAGATTTTCAATTAATAATCAATACCCCATTCTAGCTGGCAGAGACATTGGAGACGTGATAAGTCATTTCAATTTATGATCATTAATTTATGAGCATGCACATGCCTGTAAGTTAAATAACATGTGAAATAAGCGTTGGAGTAAGAGGAGTCATGTGTTAATCTAGCATTTAACTCATATAGATAATTAGATTAGCAACATAGTTAACGCAACAGAGAGAGGTCATGACATATACCTGAACATTTTTTAACTCCTCATAATGGAGTACCTACTGAATTTTACAATTGTCATTGTATGCTTCCAAATTGCAAGATTACTTAGCTGTCTTTACATTGCCTGCATACCAAAGGTTCAGACTCTCTGTCCATTTGGAAGAAGTCTTTATTTTTAAGCTTGGATTAGGGAATGGAGTTTCTGTAGATTCTCCTATCCATGATTTTTGCACATGAAACTTTCTTCACCAAGTTTCCTAACCTTACAAATTAACAGTTTGAAATAAGAAAACTAGTGGCTTAATGTTATTGTCTACAATTTGTGGACATTACAGAGTAGGTAATATGTTAATGTAATTTTGTTAAAAGATCTTAAAGCTAAACTGTTAAATGGGAAGTTAGGAAGAATCCAAATATATATTACAGATTTTCTCTTACAATCCCACTTGGGAAAGTCTATTTCCGTTAGAATGCATGCATGTTTAGAATTTAGCAATCTAGATCAAATATTTAACTCTCATTTTAATAGTTTTCTAGAAGTGGGGCTATTCTATAATCTGTTTGAAATTTTACTGCTGACCAACCTGTTTGGACCTAAAACTGTCAGAAGATGACTGGTGCATTAAATTTGGTTTTTTTCTAACATCCTCATGGTTATTAATTGTTGATTTTATGGTCTTGTAGACACTTTTATTGAAGATTGTCTGTGCTGAAATACTTATAGGTTTGGTTGGATGGAATTTTGTGGTTCAGCTTGGTGTTTTTCCACTGTTTGTTGTGGATGGTGATGCTCCAGCTTTGAAGTCTCCGACACGGTTGGATCGTTTTAATAAAATGACAGGGATCAATTACTCTTCCCTTAAAAATGTTGAAAGCTCCATCATTGCACGCAATCCTGTCTTTAATCGATACATTGAAGAATGTGTGGTAAGTCATGTGTTGCTTCTCAGAATGTTTCACTTACTCTTTCAGAATTGATTTATGGTTATGTTTGAGATTTTCTTTATAACAACTTAGCTTGCAATACATGTAGGATTTTATGCTTATAAAATTGCTGGGTGAATAGTGTAACAACCTACTCCATCTTCAGCTAAAACTACCAAAATTTCTTACTGAGTAAAGCTAATTTGTTTTCTTTCAAGAGTTTCCAAATCGTTTTCAACCGAATCAATTTAAAATTTCAACTAACTTCTTACAGTTGTCGGAATAACAGTTAATTTGCCAACTTCAGCTGAAAGGCAACTAAATAACTAACAATCTAGGGTTTCCAATTAAATCAAAATAAACCACCAACTACTGAGTTTATAGATTTCAACTGAAATGAAAACTTTTAACTGTTCCCAAAGAATCATAATGAAATAACTAAAATAAAACACAAAATTACTTTATCATTCCAGAACTACTTACAAGCAAACATCATTTTAACTGAATGAAAATAACTGTTAAACAACAATGTTGATTCTCTTGCAAACATATTCATATTGAAAATACATATTGCTTAATTGTAAACAACTTAATTTGATAAAGCAAATACCTGAATATAAGTAGGAGAGATTTTGATATAGGACATCATCTTCAAGTTGAAACTCTAGAGTTACTTTATCAATGGGGAAAAAGGATTATCATCAGGGGCTTTGCCGCCCAACCAAGACCTACTTGTCCCCCGTGTTCTTCGATTGAAGTAACCTGGCCCTTATCGAGGGCAATCAACAAGGATCGAATGTCATCATTTCTCTGAGCCTGGTGTCCATGATTCCTATACCACTGGTCGATCCTTCCTCTGTAGGTTTCCCCTAACTAGAAGAATCATTCTGACCAGAGTATATCTGGAACATGAAAGCTGACTTTGCCTAACTGGCATCTACCTTGGCCAAGGATTTTCATTGTTTTTGGCACCACTGTGCCGATTTCTTTGACACTACTGTGTCGATGTCTCTGGCACCCTTGTGCCGACATCTCTGGCACTATTGTGCCATCAACATTCACCCTTGCTCGACATGACTATTCTCAGATTAAGTTTTCGTATTTCTTGCAACATTGTTGAATTATAATCTTCTCTTGGGTTCTTAACTTTAGGGTTTATTGGTTTATTTTGCGACTTGAATCTTTTCTTAAAGTAAGAATAGTTGAGAACTTAATAAAAAGAGAGAAAAATAGTACGCTGGTTTGTTATAGTTCCCTTCCTATCTCTTGTTGTTTATACATCAGATACAAGATCACGGTATAAAAGAAAATATTTTTAAACCAGGTCAGACAATGTAGAGTGGGGTGGACTTGAGTAAGGTAGAGAGGATAAATGCACACAAGAATCCCATGATGACTTGGCTATTCACATATTCAAGTAGCCGGTATTTTAGTATAAGGAACTTTTCAGATTAGAACAAGAGACTCTTGCCGTATAAGGTCCAGAAGGAAAGATGAAGGCCATTACAACTTTATACTTTTGTAGCGATGTACGAGAAATAAAAAGAGCATAGCTCGCTGCAGGGAACCACAATTATATTCGGTTTCCAAAGCCTAGAGATTCAGATTGGAGGTAGTGGCTACACATTTCAAATAAGCTATATTAGAGATTAAGTTTCACCAAATAATAAAAACTATAAAGTTTGTAATTATAGGAAAGAATCAAATTAGTGAAACGGGTAATCATTGGAAGAATGGAAGTAATGGTAGCTGGGTGTCTTAGACGGAATCTTGATCCAGATTCAAGGAAGTTAAAAGATTTAATTACACAAACACAGAGCTCTACGTTCCACAGAAGATGAAGATATTACTGGCAATTCAAAAGTTGAAATAAGTCTTTACCGATTCTTTATTATACCATTAAGATTTCATTTATTCAGACTCAAACAGTCTTGGACATTTTTAACTCTTAATATTAGAAGATTTTAATAAAAGCTCAGGATAATTATATCGAACGGATACCACTCACACAAACAACAGGAATAACTAGCTAGAAAATATTAAAATAATATTCCTTATTTATTTATTAATGCTCAACTATGTAAAATATTGTAAAATATCTAGATAAGATCGTCTT
>VDFB02279610.1:0-11202 GCA_007258455.2 Sequoia sempervirens | reverse complement strand
ACGGAAATAGGGAGTCATTTATTTAATTACTTAATTATTGCCTAAGTCAAATTATTCCCTATGGTAATATTAAGTGATTAATTAAATAATTTTATAAAGTGACTGGGATAAATTATTTAAAGGGACAAAATGAAATATTATTCAAATGACTTTAGAATGTCACTTTATGTTTTGATTTTGAAATATTAAAACCTTTTGCTTGGCCTAAAAGTCGGGCTCCATTTTGAATGAAATAATACAAAAAGGAAGTTAGAGGAATTCATTCGCACCATTATTTTTTGAAAACTTCACTTCTCTCCTGTCGCATGAAGAGCACCGGCTCCTTGCTAGGGTTTTAAGACCCATCTCAGCCAGTTTCGGATGTGTGAGACCATCCCTAGCTGGAACAGATTCGAAGATTTTGGCCAGAACCAGGACACACCAGACTTTCGCGTTTTCTCTTGGAGCGGTTTTGTTACCTACGTGGATCAGATTTGGGCTTTGTATCGGAGTTTACAATGCGTCTCTCCATGTGAGACCTTTAGGTGCGGCCATTTCCACACACAGGGACCTCCTTTGAAGGATTTTGGACGGGTTTGTGAAGAGACATGGGAAAAAACGCGAATCACTGGTCTGGACGGGGTTGCAGTTTGATCAGCTGTTTGTGAATATTTTTGGTGAGCCATTAGCCACAAGAAGAAATGTACCCAAGGAGAACAACATGAGGTCTATTCTGACGCCCCTCGCTGCAGCCGCTAAGCACACCATTTTAGTTGACTCCAGATTGCAGCGGCAACCAGGTCTATTTTGGACGTCCCTGTTGCAGCCACACATCATTTTGTTGACTCAGGATTGCGTAGCAACCAGGTCTGAATGCTCTTGTTTGTAATCTCAATTCATGGGTTTTAATGCAAGAACTGCTATCCCTTTATGGTTCAAAATGTCATATAATATTGTTGCTTCAGACTTAATACTGCTCCTGTGAATACAAGATACTAACCAGGAAAACCTTGCTGTAGTGTTGAAACTTTAATGTTGTCTCAGTCTATGTGAATGGATAAATGCTTTGTAGAGATGATATTTAAAGCTGTCTTAGTCCTTGTAAATGGTCAAGCGTTCTTATGTACTGCTGATAGGGAAATGTCAGTAATATAACTTTGTGGAGCTTTGGAATTTATCAGCAAACTGTTGTCCAAAGGTCTAAACTACTGTAGGTGCATATTTGCCAGTTTATTCAACTATATGTCGTGGAAAATACAAATATTACCTTTCAGTTGTATCTTCATTTCAACCCTGTCATTGAATGCTCTCTTTAGTGTCATTTGGTAAATGCAATCCTTTTATGCTAACAAAATACCAGTACTATCAAGCAAACGCCTGGAACAGAAATGAAAGGTTCAAATGTTGACAAAACTCCGAAACAGCAAAACAGAAATTTAAAGGCAGAAATCTTGAGGTATTTCACAATGAAATCAGGGCAACTTTCATAGCACCTTTGTCGGCATATAAACGAGCTCCCTTCAAATCAAACAACCAACAGAAAATTATAACAGCATATAATCAGCACTTACTTTTGGAGATTACCAGATTCCAAAAGAGTCAAAACGGAAATTTTAAAGCAGAAAATTTACAAGGCATTTTACACACTCGATCCCAGAATGTGCCCGTAGAGGCTACAGGTACACTTTTTGGAAAACTAGTCTCAATTCTAATAGATACTGGATCATCTGAATGTTTTATTTCTCCATAATTAGTAAGGAAAAATTCATTTAACGTTAATCATATGGAATCATCATGGACAGTCCAGTATGGGGATAAGGCAATTAAAGAGGTAACCCACTGCCTATCTAATGCAGAAATACAATTTCCTAACTTTAATACAAAGGTAGACATTTATGTGGCACCTTTAGGATCATATGATGTGATCATTGGAATGAGTTGGTTGACAGACCATCAAGCAAATGTAGACTGTTACAAGAAATGGGTAGAATGTTTAGATGATGTAGGAAAAAGGGTTGTGATTGAAGGGAAACATAGACCTATAAGTATGGAAATCATATCAGCTATGCAAATGAAAAGAGAGGAGAGAAAGGGAGCTCTAGTATACATGGTTACCATGGATGAAAAGGAAGAAGGGGATATTCCGACACTCCAAAATTCTCCTTACCTTCAAGATTTTAGTGATGCAAATCATATCAGCTATGCAAATGAAAAGAGAGGAGAGAAAGGGAGCTCTAGTATACATGGTTACCATGGATGAAAAGGAAGAAGGGGATATTCCGACCCTCCAAAATTTTCCTTACATGTAAAGACCCAATTAATTCTAACCCAAAACCACCTCTATTTTTTTTTGTGTTCATGTACTCATTTATAAGTATACTCAGGAACTTCTATCCATACGAGATAGGTATAGCATCTGTTCTTATGGAACAGGAATTCACCTCATCTATTCATATGGGAATAGGAATACATCTATCTGCATTTGAATTATGGGCATCCGCCTAAAATAAGGCGGCGCATCTTATCATACGATAGGTATGCCCCAGGAAAGTCCTGACCATCGGATCATCCATTCTGAGTTTTCCCTCACATCTGGCCTTCTACGGTGCCGTACCAGGTCATGGTCTCCTAAGGGTATGGGAATCTGTGTAATTAGAAACTCCGCCTCTAATTTGGTTTTAAGGGCCTCGGGAATCAAGCAATCCATGGATTCTTCCGAAAGTATAGTTGTATATATTTTTGAAGCTTGGGATTATCTTTAGCAACTGCCGCGTGATCTCTAACCTAAACTCGCCTCCCAAACGCCTCAGTGGCACCGAAGGCCTCTTCGCCTCAGCCGGATTGCCTACATAATTCTAATTTCCCAAACGTAGATCAAGGTGTAAATATGTAGTTCCTGCTTTCTAGACTATGCTTATGTGAACTCCATATGCTGGTAATACAACCTCTTCTAGGGCTTCTTTATTTCCCCTGCATAGCCTTCTCCTGTGGGTTGCTACCTACGGGCGTAGTTGCTTACTAAAATCGATCGCCTTGACTTATTGATGTATTATTTTATCTAATAACATTCATCTAACTTATTTCCTATCAACATTCGTCACCCTTGTCCCGTTTGACAATTTCATAATTAACATGCATTGATAAAAGTAATTCAAATTCGAATTATGTTGCGCCATAGAAAATTTGTACTTTGGCTTTTCTAGGTTGTTACTAGCAGATTCGGTTCATTTTCATTATTATCTTGCTAGGTTATCGTTCCAAAGTGGATTTCCCTCCCTTTGGAATTAATTAACCAATGTTCCTTATTTCTCCCTGATGATTTATAGGGACGATGCCATAGACACCGTTATTCCAACTGTGTTAGGCTATAGATGCAGTAGCTCAAACGCGACAGCATTACCCGTAAACGTGAGCCAGAGGCACTGTAAATACCGAACGTTGCTGGTTTTGTTTGCTTCTTTCGTTAGTTTTCAAATTTATATCTAACATGCTTAATCTTAATAAGGAAAAGAAAAATCATAATGCATGGTAACTTTAACAACGTTCATTAGAAAATAAACCCATGATGGTTAAATAAATCAACAAGTATTGGTTAATAATCTAAGTACCATAGATAGTAAAGGAATTATTTAATCATTTATTTAGTAACTAAACCATATTCACTCATAAAAGAAATCCCATACAACATAATTGAGTACTTAAATTATATGCATTATTTTGGGAAATTTTCATGACATATATCATCCTCTACTTCTTTTACCAAATTTATACAAAATATCTTCAAGAATTATAGCGGGGTTTATTGTCCTTTCTTTTCAAAACTCATATCTCTATTGTCTAGATAATTTATGTAGCATTAGGAAATGAAAATTACAATGGCTATATTATGAAATGTAATAAAATATCTATGTCACTCTAACTAGGGAGATTTGGGCTGAAATAGTCCAATATTGGTGAAGGCTGAAGCTATACCTTATAGATAAGTAAGTTGAAGACAACAAACTTGCACAAATGGTTTTCATAAACTATATCACTCAACTTAAATGTAGCCATCTAATATCCTTTTTGGTATCATTTTTATAGTCAAAATTTAGGTCAATCTTGGAGCTATATTTTAGACATGATATCAGGCTATGTTGTTGTTTATGATGTAAAAATATTATGTTAGCAGGTTTAAATGGTAACTTACAATGCAAATTACAACTATTAATGTGGCTTTCTCATTCAACAACTAATACAATCCACTCATTGAATTTAGGATCCTTCCAAACTGAATGTATTTATTCGTCCAACACTTAGGTGACATGGTTAATATATTTATGAGAAGACCTTACAATTTGAATTGGGTTCTGTTGAGAGGCTAATATATCTATGTGTGTAAGGCTAATATATATATCTATGAGAGTGTGTGTAAAAAAATACTGAATTAAATTTTGATGTAAAATTCTTCCATAATAAAATAATGACTTGTTAAACACAAATCAATATTATGTCATTAAAATCCTTATTCTAATGTAAATTTTACAAGGAGGAATCAACTTATTGGTTTTAAACCCTGTTTGTGTATGACTATCATTAAATCTTATAAAACTAATAAAACTGCTTATAAAGAAAACACATAAATGAACAGTATTTAAAAATACCACTAATGTCTTACTCTGTCTTCCACATCCAAAAAAATTTAGCATTATTTTATGATTAAAAAGAATGGTGTATTTATTGTTAGCAGTAGCATTATAATCACCCTCATTATGGATTGACAGAGATATATATATACATTGGTGGCCGTATTTGTGGGGAAAGAATTTTGAACAGTCTGGTATAACCAGTGGAGTGAGAGAAATTACATCGATCTATGAAAATGAGTATCCATCCATCTGTAAGAGAAAATATTATTTACCGAAGTATAATAAAGAAAGTCAAATGAGGGCTTGGTAGAAGACAGGCGATGGAAATCAATTATCACGTTCTGGGAAGATACAGTCAACTAATTCCTTTTACCTGAGATTTTCTTGTCTCCCTATTTCAATATTTTCAAATTTGTCAACTAACTAATTTGAAAACAAAACTCTTCAAATTTTGCACTAAACAATATTTCCTGATCTAGTGGTCTTCCTGTGACTGGATTGCTCCAAAACAGTCTTGTTGCTATTTTTATATGTGGATATTTCTAGAGATTATTTGGTGGTGTTAACAGGTTGAGGAGTTAGATTTGAAATGGAGGAAATTGTGACTATTCTGGCAGAAGCATTTAGATATGAAATTTTTTAGAATACATCTAAATATATATTGAGTTCTTTGGATGATGACAATAGATTACTGGTTAAATCTACAAATTTCAGATTTGCTATGCATATCTATTGCAGCCCCAAGATTCATCGTGGAGAATAAAACATATTCCCTTGCCTATTCCAATCGAATCCTACCAGTATTATTAGCAATTACTACTTGTAATATGGATTGCGCAGGTTTGTTCTACTAATATTTATGACACGGGTGAATAGAAGTTCAAAATGGTGTGACCAAGTGAATGGATTTGTCACCTACCTGATGGTGCCTTTCTTTGATGGAGAACAAGTTGCCTGAGATGCCTTGCCTTGCTCTTGAAATGCTCAGTGCATCCTTGCAGACGTGAACCAAATCTCACACTAAGTCCCCACAACAATCTGTGATTTAGTTCTCTAGAATTCTCTTCTGAGAATGATATCCGCCTTTGATCAAAGATGATGCGGAAAAACCGGACATCGAGCTTAGGCCTGACCATTCGATTTAACTAAGTCCCCACAACAATCTGTGATTTAGTTCTCTAGAATTCTCTTCTGAGAATGATATCCGCCTTTGATCAAAGATGATGCGGAAAAACCAGACATCGAGCTTAGGCCCGACCATTTGATTTATAGATAAGGCTATATTAAATTCGTTCCAAACTGTAGTTGGAGTTAGGTCCAAAATTTATTATGGCAGTTGAATTGATCCACGTGAATAATATGGAGTGAGTGGAGTCGGCATTGGGTGGCTCATGAACAGCGCATTGCAGCTAGGTCGGCAGATTTTTTCAGATTTTCAATTAATAATCAATACCCCATTCTAGCTGGCAGAGACATTGGAGACGTGATAAGTCATTTCAATTTATGATCATTAATTTATGAGCATGCACATGCCTGTAAGTTAAATAACATGTGAAATAAGCGTTGGAGTAAGAGGAGTCGTGTTAATCTAGCATTTAACTCATATAGATAATTAGATTAGCAACATAGTTAACGCAACAGAGAGAGGTCATGACATATACCTGAACATTTTTTAACTCCTCATAATGGAGTACCTACTGAATTTTACAATTGTCATCGTATGCTTCCAAATTGCAAGATTACTTAGCTGTCTTTACATTGCCTGCATACCAAAGGTTCAGACTCTCTGTCCATTTGGAAGAAGTCTTTATTTTTAAGCTTGGATTAGGGAATGGAGTTTCTGTAGATTCTCCTATCCATGATTTTTGCACATGAAACTTTCTTCACCAAGTTTCCTAACCTTACAAATTAACAGTTTGAAATAAGAAAACTAGTGGCTTAATGTTATTGTCTACAATTTGTGGACATTACAGAGTAGGTAATATGTTAATGTAATTTTGTTAAAAGATCTTAAAGCTAAACTGTTAAATGGGAAGTTAGGAAGAATCCAAATATATATTACAGATTTTCTCTTACAATCCCACTTGGGAAAGTCTATTTCCGTTAGAATGCATGCATGTTTAGAATTTAGCAATCTAGATCAAATATTTAACTCTCATTTTAATAGTTTTCTAGAAGTGGGGCTATTCTATAATCTGTTTGAAATTTTACTGCTGACCAACCTGTTTGGACCTAAAACTGTCAGAAGATGACTGGTGCATTAAATTTGGTTTTTTTCTAACATCCTCATGGTTATTAATTGTTGATTTTATGGTCTTGTAGACACTTTTATTGAAGATTGTCTGTGCTGAAATACTTATAGGTTTGGTTGGATGGAATTTTGTGGTTCAGCTTGGTGTTTTTCCACTGTTTGTTGTGGATGGTGATGCTCCAGCTTTGAAGTCTCCGACACGGTTGGATCGTTTTAATAAAATGACAGGGATCAATTACTCTTCCCTTAAAAATGTTGAAAGCTCCATCATTGCACGCAATCCTGTCTTTAATCGATACATTGAAGAATGTGTGGTAAGTCATGTGTTGCTTCTCAGAATGTTTCACTTACTCTTTCAGAATTGATTTATGGTTATGTTTGAGATTTTCTTTATAACAACTTAGCTTGCAATACATGTAGGATTTTATGCTTATAAAATTGCTGGGTGAATAGTGTAACAACCTACTCCATCTTCAGCTAAAACTACCAAAATTTCTTACTGAGTAAAGCTAATTTGTTTTCTTTCAAGAGTTTCCAAATCGTTTTCAACCGAATCAATTTAAAATTTCAACTAACTTCTTACAGTTGTCGGAATAACAGTTAATTTGCCAACTTCAGCTGAAAGGCAACTAAATAACTAACAATCTAGGGTTTCCAATTAAATCAAAATAAACCACCAACTACTGAGTTTATAGATTTCAACTGAAATGAAAACTTTTAACTGTTCCCAAAGAATCATAATGAAATAACTAAAATAAAACACAAAATTACTTTATCATTCCAGAACTACTTACAAGCAAACATCATTTTAACTGAATGAAAATAACTGTTAAACAACAATGTTGATTCTCTTGCAAACATATTCATATTGAAAATACATATTGCTTAATTGTAAACAACTTAATTTGATAAAGCAAATACCTGAATATAAGTAGGAGAGATTTTGATATAGGACATCATCTTCAAGTTGAAACTCTAGAGTTACTTTATCAATGGGGAAAAAGGATTATCATCAGGGGCTTTGCCGCCCAACCAAGACCTACTTGTCCCCCGTGTTCTTCGATTGAAGTAACCTGGCCCTTATCGAGGGCAATCAACAAGGATCGAATGTCATCATTTCTCTGAGCCTGGTGTCCATGATTCCTATACCACTGGTCGATCCTTCCTCTGTAGGTTTCCCCTAACTAGAAGAATCATTCTGACCAGAGTATATCTGGAACATGAAAGCTGACTTTGCCTAACTGGCATCTACCTTGGCCAAGGATTTTCATTGTTTTTGGTATCACTGTGTCGATTTCTTTGACACTACTGTGTCGATGTCTCTAGCACCCTTGTGCCGACATCTCTGGCACTATTGTGCCATCAACATTCACCCTTGCTCGACATGACTATTCTCAGATTAAGTTTTCGTATTTCTTGCAACATTGTTGAATTATAATCTTCTCTTGGGTTCTTAACTTTAGGGTTTATTGGTTTATTTTGCGACTTGAATCTTTTCTTAAAGTAAGAATAGTTGAGAACTTAATAAAAAGAGAGAAAAATAGTACGCTGGTTTGTTATAGTTCCCTTCCTATCTCTTGTTGTTTATACATCAGATACAAGATCACGGTATAAAAGAAAATATTTTTAAACCAGGTCAGACAATGTAGAGTGGGGTGGACTTGAGTAAGGTAGAGAGGATAAATGCACACAAGAATCCCATGATGACTTGGCTATTCACATATTCAAGTAGCCGGTATTTTAGTATAAGGAACTTTTCAGATTAGAACAAGAGACTCTTGCCGTATAAGGTCCAGAAGGAAAGATGAAGGCCATTACAACTTTATACTTTTGTAGCGATGTACGAGAAATAAAAAGAGCATAGCTCGCTGCAGGGAACCACAATTATATTCGGTTTCCAAAGCCTAGAGATTCAGATTGGAGGTAGTGGCTACACATTTCAAATAAGCTATATTAGAGATTAAGTTTCACCAAATAATAAAAACTATAAAGTTTGTAATTATAGGAAAGAATCAAATTAGTGAAACGGGTAATCATTGGAAGAATGGAAGTAATGGTAGCTGGGTGTCTTAGACGGAATCTTGATCCAGATTCAAGGAAGTTAAAAGATTTAATTACACAAACACAGAGCTCTACGTTCCACAGAAGATGAAGATATTACTGGCAATTCAAAAGTTGAAATAAGTCTTTACCGATTCTTTATTATACCATTAAGATTTCATTTATTCAGACTCAAACAGTCTTGGACATTTTTAACTCTTAATATTAGAAGATTTTAATAAAAGCTCAGGATAATTATATCAAACGGATACCACTCACACAAACAGGAATAACTAGCTAGAAAATATTAAAATAATATTCCTTATTTATTTATTAATGCTCAACTATGTAAAATATTGTAAAATATCTAGATAAGATCGTCTTTGTTGTACGAGATCTTATCTGAAGTTTCTTTTAGAAACTTCCTGCTTTTTCTTGAGATAAGATCGTGTTCGATCTTATCCTGTAACATCTTTTAAATTATTTATTGAGCACTTTGCTCATTGTTAATACATCGAATGTTTTACCAATTACCTGTGTAATATGGTATCAGAGCCAAATTGCTCAAGATTGAATTTTTAATTCATAAAAATCATTCAAGATTTTTTCAGTATTTTTTGAATTAAAAATTTGATAAAATCTTCTCTGAATTTTTTTGAAGAGTTAAAATTTCGAAATTTTTTTTGGAATTTTTTCATGGCTCTTGAAGAATTCGTGGGTTTGTAACTGTCATTCAAAATTCCTCCTGAGTTTTTTTTTTAGGACGCGATTTCTGTGAGCCGCGACCTTCTGTCCAGGGTATACATGTTCTCAGAAACTTCTTGAATGCGTTTTTTTTTAGCCGCGAATTTCTTCTCTGTTTGGCGCGATTCAAACCTCTGAGGGAGTCGCGGTTTGTGTGGAATCTTCTTCTGCACACGACCTGCAGCTGGTGATCTGTCTCCTTCAGCTCGCGTGGCTTGGGCGTTCGAGGGACTTGTTTCGTGCTCTTCTTGTTCGACTTTCAGAACTTTTGAAGGTTGTTTCTGCTCACAGCTGCGACGGCTAGGGTATTGCCTTATATTTCCTGTGATTTCGTGGAGTTTCCAGTTATTTTCTGAAATTTTTCTGCTCTTCAATGGCGGCCAAGGTTTTCTGAATTGTTGTCTAGGGTTTTGACCCGTTTTTCGAAAGCAGAAATTTTTTTCGATTCCAAATTCTTGGTGGGTTTTTCGAAAGCTCAATTGGGTTGGTCTCCGAATTTTCTGGGTGCATCGTTTTCCGTGCCTCGAATTTTGTGCCATATGTACACCAGACTTCTCTCAGAGGTTTGAAATCAGATTTGCCTCTATTTTTTGTATTGGAATTCGCGGCTCCTCGAAATCGCGTAATTTCTCTCGGGCATTTCCGCTTTTTCGCGGCCTCAAAAGCACCTAAGATGGCCATGGTAATTTAATGTCAGAGGGCGCTGAGATTTAATGGCAAAATTACAACACTGGAAGTGCCGATGTGCCGCATAATTTTTGAATAACTGGGCCGCTTTGATCGTATTGATCCTTGGTAAAGCTATCATCCGGTAAACGGCGGTAAGGATCAAGAGAAGCTGATGAGCGTAATCGCAGTCGTACGCTGGCTAAGCTTTCAAGCCATCATGATCACCTCTCTTAGATTCCACTTTGGCAAATCACCTACTTCCGAGATCCGGGGATCACTTTGAAGGGTTTTGCATGAGTCTCCGACAAAAGCCGTAGCGCTTTTCTCTTGAAGCAATATGCTGTTTTCTATCATGATGGATGAGAAGACAACTCTGCAAGCGCACCTGAATAAAATCCAGGAGATCAGAGATCAGTTGGAGGTGATTGGTCGGAAAATGGAGGAGGAAGACATGGTCGTGATCACCCTGAAGAGTCTACCGAAGTCCTATGAACACTTCATAGAGACTCTCAACATTACGTCTGCTAATGTTGATCTTAAGTTTCCAAATTTGTGCACTATCCTGTTGCAGCAGGATTGCTGGAGACAACAGTTCGGTAGCAGTGAATCATCATCCTCCATGGAGCAGGCCTTTGCAGCTAAAACTCATCCGAAGCATCAAGGGAAAGGTCGGCCTTCACAGCAGAAAGACTCAAGTCAGACCTCCACCAGCCCGAAGAAGAAAAATGTTCAGTGTAACTACTGTCATAAATTTGGCCACATCAAGAAAGATTGTCGTGCTCGTTTGGCTTCTGAGCAAAAGAAGCAGGGAGGGTTTCAGCAGAAAGTGAATGTCGCCGAGCACTCTGAGCAGAAGGAATCCGCTTTTTATGCACTCATGGCAAAGAGGCC
>VDFB02279609.1:0-23908 GCA_007258455.2 Sequoia sempervirens | reverse complement strand
GGATAAGAGAAAGATGTAGATGAATAATATGATGAATATATAGATGGGGAAGATAATGGATATCCCTCATAAAAGGTAGCATAAGGATTACTAATAGGTGTGGGTGAAGATGGGATGGGATAGCTTAGAGGGGTGATTGGGTTTTGGACAGCGGTTGGGAAAAGCTTACTAGAAATGATAGCATCAAGGGGATATATGTCATATAATTCTTGATCAACAAGGCTCTCGTTATCATTGTCAACGTAATTAGGATTCCCCTTGACTACTATTTTTGGTTGCATTGGTGAAGGATAAGGATTCATGATGTTAGATTAGATGTATAGGGATTGAAAATATGGGAACGAATGATTAGAAGGAAAGAAAAGGTGATGAAAGGATAAATAGGATGGATTAGAAGAAGATGGAGGAATGCATCTTAAGATTTGTTTCAATATCATAAGATCTTGGATGTAGATGAACTAAAACTCATATTGGGATTTAGGTTAAGCTCAAATTGGGATTGGATTAAAGCTCAGATTAGGATTGGATTGAAGCTCAGATTAGGATGATTGGAGGATGTGATGGGATTTATTTTAAACCAAGTTCAGGGGTTTAACTAGATGACGTAAGGTGCTGACAATTAGATTTTTCCAAATTTGGCAGTTTTCAAAAATTATCAAATTTTGCCATTTTAGGAAATTTCACAGGCATACCTTTGAGAGTCCAGTTTTTTCCCAAAAACTTCCTAAAACTAAGGTAGGATGAATTTCCAACTAACATCCTAGATCTGAGACATGCATTCTGAGCTATTAACGAAAATGATTTTCAAAAACAAAAAAAAACACTAAATTGCAATTTTGAGGGTCAAGATGAAAGTTTCAAGCCCCAAAAATGTGTTGAAATGGGGGCCAACCATTGAGGGTCGGTTGGGAATCCACATGCGACCTCATACTGCAACCACCCATAAAATTTCAGCCCAAATGGACACCCGTGTCAAAAGTTATGGCCTCCAGAAGTTTTTGTATCAAAATCGAAACCCCTAAAACGAAGTTCAGGTGATTGGGATGGATGATTTGATGATGGATACAGACTCTAATGATGTTCTAAGAAGCACCTATATGATTTGGTCAAAGAAATGATGACTTTCAGAAAGTGTTGATGAACGAAAACAACGATGACAAGAAGACGGATGAAGGTCTGCTTTTGGGAAAATTCACTTATCTGGGTGGGAAATTCGCTAATCTAGGTGGCAAGGTCACCCAACTAGGGTGCAAGGTCACCCAACTCGGAGGAAAGGTTTCCCAACTGGGATGTAAGGTCGCCCAACTTGGGGGCAAGGTCTCCCAACTAGGATGCAAGGTTGCCCAACTTGGGGGCAAGGTCGCCCAACGAGGATGCAAGGTCACCCAACTTGGGGGAAAGGTCACCCAACTAGGATGCAAGGTCACCCAACTTGGGGGGAAAGGTCGCCCAACTAGGTGACAATCTCGCCTAAACAACTTTCAAAATTGACTAACTCTAAAAATGGTCAAACGACATCAACGAACAAGTAAATGGACCAGCCAAATGGACAAACGGATTAACCAAACGGGGAAACAGACTCACCTAACGAGGAAGCCCCTTTACCGAATGGGGAAATAGACTCTTTGAATGGAGAAATGGCCTAACCAAATGGGGAAACTGACTCTTGAAATGAGGAAATGGACTATCGGAATGGGAAAATGAACTATTGGAACGAGGAAACAAACAAACAAAATAATTGAATGGAAGGCAGGATTGGTTGTTTAGGGTGCAAGGTCATCCAACTTGGGGGCAAGGTCGCCCCTGTTGATGAAACAGGTGACTGTGATGGGTTGTTTTGACTAACAAAGTGACTCAAATAGAAAGAAGAATTTCCCCTCTAGGTGGAAGGGTTGCCCAACTCAGTGGTAGAATCGCCCTTGTTGGGGGAAAGGTCACCTATTTAGTGAAGGATGGGCAGTTTTGACAGGAACAGACTATGAAATGACTCAAACAAAAGGCAGGTTCGCCCTTGTGGACAACAGGGTCACCCCTATTAGACGAAGAATCACCCCTGTTAGCAGACCTGGACTTAACTTGGATAAAAATAGCTATGGAAAATGATAGAAAACACAGCAAGAAAAAGGAAAAGGTTGACTCAACTAATAAGACTTGCACTGGTTTCACACAAAGAAGACAGTTCAAATAGCACAATCCTAAGATTAGTAAGATGGGTATGGCCAACACGATCCTCTAACTAGGCTAAACAAGGCAAACTAGGGAGTCTTTGATATACTCATGAGACATGAGGCACAACCATGAACACCAGCCCATCATAGGAGTGAGTGGGAAGCCCTAACAAGGTACTGCGAACTTGGGCCAACTCTTCATGTCTTATCTAGGTATCACCCTAGCTTTGATACTTTTCCAGACACGACGTGACTGGATTGGGGTACAACTTTGGCTCTCCCCCCTTTATATACCCCGCCGATACACATGGTTGGGATTGTCCCTTGGGGTGATGAAATCCCCAAGTAGGTCCCACTAAAAAGAAGACACTAAATTTTTTTGGCTAGTCTCCAGGCTCACACGAAGTGGAAGGAGAAAACTTGAATGATCTAGTGCCTCCTAGGTAACACAAAGGACTAAGTGAGCTATGATTTCTCTTCACCTAGGATCGCCAAATGGCGCAAGGGGATTGGATACGTCAATAGCCCACTTTCAAGCACAACAAACAAATGTTTTGACTCCCCCTAATTAGATCTATGTGCCTAACTAGTATGAAAACGACAGACAAACAAGCTAACTAAGGGTCTTGGCCCGCTTGCCCCAACATGATTTCTAAACCTAAAAAGTGCAAAACAACATAAATACAAAGGGGAAACACACACAACACCACCTCAAGATAAGCCTAGTTGAACTTGAACAAAGAAAGAGAAAATAATGATTATACCTTTGTTCAAGTTGATCTTCTTGGTTGGCCCTTTGATGTAGATTAGATGTGTGCTCCTTGATGGCAAATGAACTAAAATGATATGTGAAATGATGTAAATTAGATGTAGAGTGCAACAATGGATGTGGGTATTTGGAATAAGTGTGTGAGATGAATGCAATGAAAGCTTGATGAATGCAACAATGGTGGCTAAGAATGCAAATGCTTGAGAGTTGAATATTTGAATGTGATATGAGTGAATGTGTTATGAGAAAAATGAGACCAAATCCTCTATTTTTGGGGAAAGATCTCTAGATATTTGAATGGCTAGAATTTAGCCAACATGGGAAAGATGGAGGGATGTGGTGAGTTGAGGATTCACAAGCCCTCACATCTTGCCATGTGGACAAGGGAGGTGGAAAAAGGACATGTGAGGTGGAGAGAGGACATGTGAGGTGGAGGTACTTGCAAGTACCTTGGGATTAGGGGAAGATTTCCTCAAAAAGGAAGTTCTTGTCCCCATGTGGAAGGATGGTGACAAGTGAAGAATTTTAGAATTCCTCACTAATCATTATGGGGAAGAGAGAAGTGGTTGGGGAAATAAATGTGAATTTTAAAATCACATGATTGGAAGTACCTTGAGGATAAGACAAGGTCCTCATAAAGGAAGTCCTTGTCCCATGTGAGTGATGTGACTTATGAGAAGATTTAGAATTTCCCAACAACCTTCATGGGGAAGAGGGTATCATTGAATGAATAAATGTAAATTTTTAATTCACATGGGGAAGAGATCAAGGTCAAATAAAGAAATTACTTATGAAAGGTTGACTTGGAGGACATACCAAAGATGACAAGAAGATTAGATTAAGGTTGTGCAAATAGGTGATTAAGAAGACTAATTAAGGATTAGAGACAAGTGGCCAAATATGGAGGATGTGAAACTAATCCTAAGGGTGTGCACATCCTAATCATGGATTAATTAAAATAATCCATATTAGAAAAAGATTATGGAGGATGTGACAAGGGGAGAGAAAAAGGGAGAATTTAAAATTTATTTAAATTCAAAAAGCTAAATGACTAAATTAAATAAATTGATGTATTTATTTAATTTAGAGAAGAAAGGGTGAAAGGTAAAGTATTTAATTATTAAATTAAATACTTTAGAAACCTTAGGAAAAAGGTGAAATATTAATTAAATAAATGATTTTATTAATATCAATGAAATAGATGAATAAAGGAGATGAATTTGACCATGTGAGAGTGGTCAAATTTGGATTTCTACAGCCCCAATAAATGATAGCCAACACAAACATTTCATGGATTCTCAATGAGGATTTGCCTCATCCAAGATCCAAACTTTGAGTTTAACCTGATTGATGAAGGGAAATCCTTCAAAGTATTTAGCAATACACAAACCCTAATCAGTTTATGTGGGTTTATAAAGAAATCCATGTCATGACAAACAAAAATCCCTAGATGATTAGCAATGGTCTCTACTATACCCAATTCCCTATATTCTAAAGAAAGTGTAGGTAATTGAACCCAAAAAAGAACAAATTTAATTACTGCATAAGAGTGACAAAAAAAAATCCCTAGATGATTAGCAATGGTCTCTACTATACCCAATTCCCTATATTCTAACGAAAGTGTAGGTAATTGAACCCAGAAAAGAACAAATTTAATTACTGCATAAGAGGGGTCAAGAATTGGGGTCCAAGCCTGAGTGTATAGCCCAAAACCCTCAAAAAACTATGATTTGACCTTTAAAATCAAATCTCTTTGCATCTTTGTGGAAAAGAAAATAATGAAAAATTTGTTACCTTGATCTATGTAAAAGAGCTAATTTTCCCCATCCTATTCAGAATAAAGCAAATCTTTTGAAACTTCAACAGAGGGTAAGAATTTCCAAAACTTACAGATTAAAGTGTGATCCCTAAGATCCTATATTTGTGCATTCAAAACATCTTCAGATAAGAAAAGTTGCATAGGATCCATGCTCATAAATTCTGACAAAGGTTCTTTGAAAGACACTTTCACAAATTCTTTACGAACCCACTTTTTTCCCCCTTTTCTTTGCACATTTTTCTTGAGAGAAAAATCATTTGGACAATGAACAAGAACAAACGATGGCACTTGGTTGACCTTACTCCTTTGAGCATTCTTCAACTGCAAGTGAAGAACCAAGTAGCAATCAACATTCTTTCGAGCTATATTATTCGAGTACGATGCAGGTGTGTCTGACTCAGAGCTAACATATCTAGATTGAACCCTAGAACTATCTCATTCTTTAGTGAAATGATGTCAATTCTCCAGCTTTGGATTGAAGGGAGCTCCAATTTTGATTAGAACATTATTTGGAAAAGTCGTTGGAGTATTCCGACCAAAGACCACATCAGCACACAAATGAGAGGAGCTTAAAGAATCTTCAATGGCTTCTGAATCTGAGGCACAAATGTCAAAAGGAAGTTGTTTTCCCTATTTAGTGATTTACTAGTTTGAGAAAATGGCTGAAGATTCCTATTAGAATGCTTGCAATCTTGTTGATCAAGTATCCAACTCCCATTGTGAAAAGCACTACCAAGAATGCACTTTAAACCCTTAATTGTCCTAGGAAATCCCTTTTTCGTCAATGAAAATGATTTTGCATAAGATCCAAAGGCTAATTTATTGGAATTTTCACCATTATAGTTGGAAAGAAAACTCCTTTGAACCCGATCTGCACCATGAAAACCCAAGGCATGCACAAAACAACCATAAAATTTTGAAAAATTGCCATTAGCAGAAAAAGGTCTCTGATTTTTGCAGTCCTCCATCACTCTTCTCCTCATAATATGAACTGATACTTTTGATAATTTCAATGATGATTTTTATAATTACAATGATTCATTTGAAACTCACATTGATGTAGTTAGTTTAGTTATTTTGATTTCTAGCCTTAACATTTGCTTGAGATTTTTTTGGAACTAAAAAACCCATGTAGTTTGGTAATCACTGGGAGAAGCCCTGTAAAATAGGACTATGATGAATCTAATGCAAGAAAAAATTTAATTTCTTTAATTTCTAGAATATTTCACACTTTTTTTGTGCCCTAATTAATGAATCTTATGTTGTATTTGGCATCGTTGGGAGAAGACTAGTAAAAAAAGACTATGATGAATCTAATGTAGGAAAATTTTTAATTGTTTTAATTTCTAGAATAGTTCCTTTGATTACATTGGTGAACCCACTGCTTCTCTCACAATATTTTTCCTCGCATAGCTGTACGTATTTTTTTGTCAATTTTGTAGGAACAGTACGTAGCCGCAATCGCAAAAATCGGTCAACTACCAAATCGGTACGCGAATCGCCAAATCGCAGCCGCTAAATCGCAAATCGGTACGAACGCCAAATCGAGCCGCACCTAGAAAATCGGTTTAACCGCAAAATCGAAGCCGCGAATCGACAAATCGAAGCCCGCAACTGATAAATCGGTTTAACTACCAAATCGAGCCGCACCGCAAAATCGAGCCGCAACTGTAAAATCGAGCCGCAACTGCAAAATCGAGCCGCAACTGACAAATCAAGCCACAACTGCAAAATCGAGCCGCAACTGACAAATCGAGCCGCAACTGACAAATCGAGCCGCAACTGACAAATCGAGCCGCAACTGATAAATCGAGCCGCAACTGACAAATCGAGCCGCAACTGACAAATCGAGCCGCAACTGTCTGGTAAAAATTTTCTTTCAATTTTGAGGTTCTGATTTTTGGATTTTCGGGTTTTTCTATTTACTGGTTTTCTGGTTTTCTATTTCTTTTCTGTGTCTTTATTCCTGCAAGTTAACTAGATTAGATTTTTCTTGTATTACTAATCTTTTCTTGTAGCGTGTGGCAATCCTCATTCGTGTGTCCAAGACCATTGCATATGAGACTACTAATATTCATTGTTTGCAGATTCGCATGTCAAAGAAGGAATAACAAAACTTTGTGCTTGTTTTTCATAGATTAGCAAACATTTGATTTCGGTGCATATAAAAAGAACACATGTCTTCTTTGGTTGATTGTGCTTGCAAGATGGTAGGTGAGTATGCTCTCACTTGGTGAAAACCTTGTGATTAGAAAACCAGACCCATCTTTATTTGTTAATTACCCTTCACGATTCGGTATATCGGAGTATCCTCTCCCCTTGTGCATTTGTGCGATCCTGGGTGTAAGAGAAACGGTTACTGACTCTAGAACTTGGGCCTGTTCTGGTGGGAAAAAGTACTCACCCCAGGACGACTCAGACCGGTAGCACCCTGACACCGAGGGACTTCCAGCCGGTATATAAAAGTGGGTTCTTGGGGAAAGCCCAAGAATCACGAGCGTGGTTCCGACGAGATGGATCCGAAAGGGGACTCTCGCCGCATGGATCACACCCCACGAACGAAATGCCCGAACTAAAAACTCTTGTGTAGTAAGCCAAAATCCTTCTATTTGCTAGCGCAGCACCGGTCGGTGTGAAGGCATCCACACTTTCGTAGTTTGTAGTAGATGTGATCAGCTCGCCATGGGAGTTTCATGGGGGTTGGAAGCTTGGTTGGCCTGAGAAGAGAGTGCACTGTAAGGGGGAGCCCGTGCAGCCAAGCTTCTGAATTCACACGCTACAAATATGCAGTTGGGGAAACCCACGTGGAATCTAGTGAATATTGTCATGGCCTAACCTAGGATTGTACTTATTTGATGTGCGATTGGTTACACCCAAAACATTATGCTTGTCAAAGTGCTTGTCGGATTTTTTCAAAACATTATACACAACATTCACAAATCTGGACACAAACAACCGACCTTGGACAACTCATACTTTTCAACAAGACATCAAAATCTCAGTCCTCATTTTGAACTTAGACTCGGCATTGTCCATCATAGTTCTCATTTGGCATCTAGCTTGGCATTGGTCATTTTCCTTAGTCAACACCTTCATTGTCCATCATAGTCCTCATTTGGCATCTAGCTTGGCATTGGTCATTTTCCTTAGTCAACATCTTCATTGTCACCTTGACATTTGACATTTTATCACCTTGCATTGGTCATTTTCCTTAGGCAAACGCCATTATCACCTTGCATTGACATACTCCAAAAATTAGTGTCATAACTTGTCATCTTAGTCTTCATTGTCATGTGGCATTAGTCATTTTCTTTAGACAACATTGTCATATTGCATCCCTTATTATCCAAAAAATCCAAAAACATAGTCTTGCATTGTCATCCTTTATCAAAAAAAATACAAAAACATAGGCTAGTGTCATCCTTGCATTTACTTATCATTCTCATCATCCTCATTTGAGCAAATCCCTTTTACGGTTGAGACTAGGCTTCAAAGACAACAACAACAAATGGCAAACTCTGGACAAGATTCCAATCCCAACATCGACAATAACACTTATGACACAAACCAACATTGGACCTTTTCCGACCCATTTCACAACATGAACATGCAACCTCCCATGAACATGCCATCTTCATCAAAAAACATTTTTGAACCATTCATACAAAGAGACCAAAATGGACGAGTATATTTCAAAGACATAGAAGCTGCCAAGCAAAATCCTGACATAGTCTCCTTTGTAAAAAAATATCTCTTACGTGACCCTCAAAGGCATCTAGCCATGCTTTTGGACGAAAGGGCTAAGTTACCACAAGGCTTTGACATAAATACCTTGCCACCATCCATCTACCCTCACCATCAACAGTCACTTGACATGAATCCTACCAATAATTCACAACAAACATCCACTTATCACCCTTATCCTAACCTTGACAAGGGAAGTCAATTGTCCACTAGTCCATTCCATACCTCCACGTCATATTCTGACCCTTCACCTATCAATTCCGTCCAAGTCCACATGCCTTACCACCAATCTACCAACACATGTCACGTCCCCACATCATACCATATCAATTCGGCCCAAGTCTCCACGTCCCATTTTAGTCAACCTTACTCCAATCCAGTCCAAGTCCCTATATCATTACCAACTAATATAGTCGAAGTCCCCATGTCACATCATATGCCATCACATCCTACTCCAGTCCAAGACTCCATGTCATATCCGGTCCAAGTCTCCACGTCATACCCTAGTCCTTCACATACTAGTCCAATGCAAGTACCCATGTCATATCCTAGTCCTTCATATACTAGTCTAGTCCAAGTTCCCACATCCTATTCTAGTCCTTTGGTCATTAATCCTTTTCAAGTCACCCCCTCACAAGCCACATCTAGTCATGAAAATTCTATCATAGTCCAAAGTCAAATCCCATTTAATAAACTTGAGGATACATGTCAAAATGAAAGCCCAAAGCATGACCTTATAATGTCACCCTCATGTCAAGAACAAGGTAGTTCATCCAATGACCCTATCTTTCAGTCCATCCATGAAGTCCTTCAAGACAATCATGACATCCAGAACACACCTCTCCTTGACAACGGCTCTATTTCTGACTATATAATCCATGACAACCCCATCTTCGAGCAAGACCCTACCATTGACCAAGAAGTCCAAAATGATCCACTCATTGACCTTTATGCAATTCATGATCAAACACTTGCCGACCCTATACAAGCCTCGACTATTGACACTTCCTATGATGAGACACTTGCCTTCATGGGACACATAGATGATATTCCTCCAGAACAAGAATCTTCCACTAAGGACATGCTTGCATATGATCAAGTTATAGCTAAAATCATTGGACTCTATGACACTAAAAATAATGATGGCTTTGACATTGCCTTGAAAGCACCAACAGAGTCATTTGAACTTGACATGTCGCATGATCAGACAAAAGATATCAGTCAAGAATATGGCCAACAAGACAATGAAGCTAAGACACTTTATCAATTAGGGGCATCTATCTTTGTTAGAGCAGGATTTCTTGCAAATGAAAATATTACAAGTGACAGTGTCCATAGACATCATGATGGGTTAGCATCTTGCTTTCAAAACAATAAATACCCCATTGCAAATAGAATCTGTCAAAGCATGCAATATCAAGGCAAAGGACTAGGCATACACGAGCAAGGCATTCTTGAACCAATACAGCTTCAGGGAAATTACAGACATCAAGGTCTTGGTTATTCCTCAGACAACAAATCAAACGATGTCAGTGGTACCTCCTCGATATTAGGGGCAACTTTGTCAGAAACAAATGTCAAAATGGAGTCCATGAGAAATCCTTGTCATAAGATTGCTGCCAACACTCCCTCCACCCACACCATGAACCGTCATTCTATCATGAATCAACCTCCCCTTTGGGACCAACAAAAACAAAAGTCTTACAAATCAGAAGATCAAAATCAAATGTCAAAGGCCATTGAATCAAACAAAAGGACAAGTGGACAAATGAAATTAAAATGGATCCCAAAGAAAGACGGATCGAACAAAGACACCCAGTCAAATGCAAAAGTCAATCACAATGTGGAGCGACAAGGCAAGAGGACTCCCACATATAACACATGTCCACCTCCTTCAAAATGGTCATCAAGCAAGGCATCTAAAAGTGTTGGTTCCAAACACCATCCCTCCAAAATCCGTCATCCAACATCCCAAGTTTGGAAAATAAAAAGTCATTCATCTAAATGTCCAAACAACCTTTCCATGTCTACCATCATTCATCATAATCCTACATGTCGCCTAAAGTCCAAAAATCCTACGTCACAAATCCGTCATGTCATGGCAGCAACTCTTTACCACAAGGACTCTCATGGCACTCTATTGCGATGTGCGTATTTTGATAAGGCCAACTCTAGTATCAGAAAGGATCACAATGACATCAATCAATTGTATACAAGTGCTACGATCCTGACAAGACAACTCCTTCAGCAAGGTCATTATTGGCATATCATGGCACCAGTCTCTACATCGGCACCGTCGGTGGATTGAGCAGTTAGTGGTTATCCTAAAGCATCCAGGGCTATCCACAAAATCGAAATACAAAAAAAATTAAAATTAAAAATCATCCTTACTGATGAAAACTTGGCAAATAGGCATCTTGGTGACACCAAAAAAAAAAAAAAATCAAAAAGTCAAAAAAAAATAGTAAAGAGAAAAATTTCATCCAACGGTGAAAACTTGGCAAACAGGCACCTTGGATAAGTACCATGATGAAAACCTGGCAAACAGGCGTCATGTGTAAAATAAATCGTCTATGTGGACTCTTACACTTGGGGGCAAGTCGTCTCATTTCCCATGCCTTCCTTATGGCATTAACATCCATCTAAGCCCTATCATTTCCATGCATTTTTCCCACCTATCTTGGTCTTGACATAAAATTGGCACACATAAATCATGCTTTGGGAAAAATCTTGACATGTCTATCATTTAGTCATACACGATGCACGAAACATCATGTCATTGACCATCATAGTCTTATGGTCCTTGTACGACGTAGTCCTTGAAAATCATATGACAATTCCCTTAGTCTCATGTCTCCCATCCTTTACCAAGGCCACCCCCATCCTTTCATGTCTGTCACCTACCTTGGCTTTCCCTTGTCAAATGGTCTAAGGATAATCATCATCCCATCTATCCCTAATCAAGTCACTCCAAATGCAACGAGTCTAATCCATACAAGCACATTATCCAAAATTTTACTTGACTGCGTTCCTGGCCCGGCTGTAGACCACGATACTTTCATCACATTATCATCATTGTCCTTATGTTGTTTCAGGATGCATCCTTCCCACGTCAAACAACGTTGTCATCACCTGTCAATTGGTATTCAGCTTGACTAGGGGCACAATCATGTTTGTCCTTGGATTCTCATGTGTAGGCATCAGTCATATGCATTTGTCACGATCCTCTTAAACGTCAAAATCCAAAAAAATCATAAAATGTCCTGAAAAAAATCCAAAAACATCATAAAAAAATCTGAAAAACACAAAAACATCCAAATCAATGTCAAAATCCAAAAAATGGAGTCAAAGTCAGTCATATCAGTCAGTCCATGTCATTTTCAAACTACGTTGTCTCTGCGCATTTGCTACGTAGGCAAGGCCATCAGTCGATGAGTCCCCGAGACATTAGGTCAGTCCTTTTAGGTTTGTCAAAATAAAATCATAACGTAATCTTTGGTCACCAAGACAAAGTCATTAGTCGTGTCGAACTACGAGGTCAGTCCATTAGGGTTCATGGCATCACACTGACACACATGAATCTTTCCCAAATGAACAAAACTCATCATGACAATCACTATCACAGCAAGACAATCTCATTGGCACATATCATCATGACAATATCGACATATGGCCAACACAAGTCAAACTCAGTCAAAACAAGTCAAACTTAGTCAAAACAAGCCAAATTATCGCAACCAGTCAAACTATCAACTCTTGGTTACCTTTCAGATGAGTCCTTCTGAAGAATAAACTCTGACATTGGTGCCTTAGGATGTGTCCTTCCTAGGCATCGTCCCTATCATTTGACATTTTCGAGGGATCCTTTCTGACACTTAAGGATCATTCCTCTCGACAACAACGTTCTTTCAGATGTGTCCTTCTGAAGAACAAAACTCTGACATTGGTGCCTTAGGATGTGTCCTTCCTAGGCATCGTCCCTATCATTTGACATTTAGGATCCTTTACGACACTTGGGGTCATTCCTCCTGGAAACAATAGCGTTCTTTCGAGATGTGTCCATACGAAGAACAAAACTACGACATTGGTGTTTAGGATGTGTCCTTCCTGAACGCCGACATTATTGGGATGTATCCTTCTGAATATAGCAGCTCGACATTGTCATCTTAGCATCATTTAAATTTACATTGACACATCAATGCACTCGGCATCTGGACGCACTTGGCAAACACTTGGCATTTGTTTTTAGTTTTTATCATGATATTAGTTTTTCAGCTAGATCCCACTAAGCAGGATTTAGAGAAGCAGCGACGTATCATGTCAATTGACACGCATGACTACTAGTTTCTCAGCGAGGTCCTGATTTTGGGATTTAGAAAAACAACAACATATCATGGTAAGGACTCTTTCTTTTTGTATTTTGACAATCATGCTACTAGTTTCTCAAGGATGTCTTGGAAACAGGATTTAGAGAAGCAGCGACGTTTCATGATTTGTCCTTGTCTTTTTTCTGCATGTGGTTGATTATGGCAAAAAGACTAGGGCAAGCACGCTCCTAGTATGAGGCATGATCATCCTTGTCTGTGACTACTTGTCTTATGTGATGGTACGAACTTGCACACCTTGATCATGTCATATCCTTGGTGTTGTTAATACGTCTAGCAGTTAGCCCAATGATGATTAAGAACAATAATAATTAAAGTCTTATGCTAAAGTTTTGAAGGATTTGGTCTAGGAATTAACATGCATCTTCTTTAGTCGTGTCATCTTCTCTCACCCATCTCATATAGGCATTGCATCCATATCATCATCTATATCTTTTACTACTTGTTTCTTTGTCTCTTCTTCTAGTCTTCATTTAATTTGAGAGCACACTCATGTTCTTGGAACACTATACATCCTCTCGGGGGCATACCACAACCCTCCTGTCATTCTTCCTCATCTTATTTTGCCTTTGGGGCATATTTTGACTTATTTTCTTTGTCTTAATCGACATGCTACATTATGACAGGGCAAAATGAACACATAAAATTGTCCTAGGCTTGCAACTCTTAGATTATTCAACATTGCCCCTTTCATTCTTAATAATTAAATAACTTTTAATTATTTAATTATTTTCTAAAGTCATAATTCTTCTATTAATTAAATAATTTTAATTATTTAATTAATTTATTTTTATCTTTATTCTCTCTTGATTAATTAAATAAATTTTATTTATTTAATTACGTCACTAATTAAGTCCCCTTCTTCTAAAAAATTAAATAAATTCTTATTTATTTAATTTTGTCCACTTTCCACTATAATTAAATAATTAAATAATTATTTAATTATTCATTAGCTTTTCCTCCCATTAAAATTAAATAAATTTGATTTATTTAATTTGGCCATTCTCTTGAATTTTGAATTAAAATCATTATTTAATTTCAAAATAATTCTTTTATCACATTCCTCCATAATTAAATAATATCTTTATTATTTAATTACTTACTAGTTACCTGGAGTAAATAAATCTTATTATTTAATTCTCGGCAACCTCTTTAATAAGGCTGTTACTTATCTTCCAATTTAATTCTTGACTTTTGACTTCTCATTTAATTTCGACCCTTGATTGAATTATCTTATAATTCAATCTTGGCCCTTCATCCTTATCATTTGCCCTAATTTTGACCTAACCCTAATGCACATAGCATCATTCAATCTTGATCATTGATTCTAGGGTTTTTTGTCATCTTTTCATCCTGGCCACACATTCAAAATTGCAATTTTTATAAAAGGGCAATTTTGTTCTCATCTACATCTCTCTCAGTCTTTAGCTCATTTTGACTTCTTGCATTCTTAGTCTATGTCAATTTGCTGTCAACTTAGGTCATAGTCATTAACAGTCATAGCCATTTTAGCTCATTGTAGGGTTATTTTTATTTTCTGCAAATCCTTCAACACTTGCATAGGGCTTAGTCATTTGTCATAGTTGCTCATACAAATCTGAGGGAATTTTTATTTACTGCAAGCTAGGAGGTGTAACAGAGGTTAATCATGGAAGGTGGAGACATAGGGTAACACTATCCCTTTTGTCTTCACATCACTTCCATTGTGCTTTGTTATTTTCATAGGAATTTTAATTGTTATTGTGCTAACCCCACTTGATAATAATTTTAGGATTTTCCCTTGATTACATGACCTATCTTATGCAACCATTCCTGTAAATAGCCAAGAAGTGAAATTGTACAGGGAGCCGAGGATGAATCAGCTCATTGATTCTGTGCCACAAGACCAAATTAATTTTTTTTGTGATGTTGATCTTGGGAGTTTCAAAATAGAACTAGCACAACCAGAATTGACTAATAGTGATCCTATTGAGAAGCATGCTGCAAGGAGCCACAATGGTGTGTGCAAGATGTATTTTGATGGAGCCTGTAGCCAAGAAGGCAATGGAGCTGGGATAGTATTTGTTTCGCCTGAAGGTAATACATTTAAGTATTCATTCTTGTTAACTTTTGAATGCATGAATAATGTGGTGAAGTACGAAGCTCTGTTAACTAGACTAAATATAGCGTTGTAGCATAAAATAAAGTTGCTAGCTATTCTAAGAGATTCTAAGTTAGTTATCTCTCAAGTTAAGGCAAAGTATAAAGAGAAAAATAAAAGATTAAAGCAATATAGAAATGTTGTATGGGATACAATAGAAATCCTTGATCCTTTCTTGATTGAGTGGGTGTATAGATCGAAGAATATAATGGCATATTTTCTAGCTAATGTAGCATTGAAGAGATATGATATTACGCTGGCAGGAGTGTCATAAATTGAATTCAAATCAAGGCCTGCTGTGCTTGATAATGTATATAGCTGGCAAGTTTTTAATGATGACACTGATCTTTTGAAATTCCTTCACTGTATAGACCAATATGAAGCTCAAGAGATTGATTTCAATTCCTTTGTTGAAGAAGTTGATGGAAAAGAGATAGTCTTTGGAAAAGAGATCTTGCAGCTTAAAACAAATAAGATTCCTAAAGGCTTGGTGGCATTAGAGAGGGTATATGATGGAAGTGATCGGTCTTTAATGAAGCAGACACTAGTTGGAAGGGATGATATTGAAGAAATTAATTTGGGAACTAAGATGGCACCAAAAAAGGTGTATATAGTTAAAAAGATCAGTCCTACAATTAGAAGAATGCTGATTGGATTGTTGAGAAAGTATAAACATGTATTTGCTTGGTCTTATGAAGATCTGAAAGCATATAGAGAAGACTTGTTTCAGCATGAAATACCATTGAAGCTAGATGCTAAACAATTCAGACAAAAGAAAAGGCCTATAAATCCAAATCGAGAACCTAAAATGCAGGAGGAATTGGCGAAGCTTAGAGACAGTGGAATCATTAAGCCAATCAGACATTCAACATGGGTGTCAAATTTGGTCCCTGTCAGAAAGAAAAATGGAGTTATCAGATTATGTGTAGATTTCAGAAATCTAAATCAAGCGTCCCTTAAAGATAATTATCCTTTTCCTAATATGGAGGCCATATTACACAAGGTAATAGGCTGCGAATTGTTGTCCATGATGGACAGATTTTTAGGGTATAATCAGGTTAAAGTTAAGGAGTCTGAACAATACAAAATTGCATTCACAACCCCTTGGGGAACATATGTTTATTTGAGGATGCCATTTGGTCTCACTAATGCAGGGGCGACTTTTCAAAGAGCTATGGATGTGGATTTTTCTTATTTTAACAATGTTCTCATGGTGGTGTATCAGGATGATCTCACTGCTTATTCTAAGAAGGCTGAAGATCATGTTCATCATTTGGAAAAGGTATTTATAAAAGCCCTTGAATATGGTATTAGCTTAAACCCCAAGAAATGTAATTTTACTATCACAGAGGGTAAGATTTTGGGGCATATCATTTCAAAGGAAGGGATTAGGATAGACCCTAAAAGGGTGGAGGCTATTGACAAAATCCCTGTCCCTAAAACTGTTAAGGCGATATAGTCATTTTTTGGACATATTAACTTTGTTAGAAGGTTTGTTTCTAACTTTGCTGAGATTGTCAAACCAATATCAAGAATGTTAAAGAAAGGACAAAAGATAGAATGGACTGTAGAAGCTTTGGAAGCTTTTGTGTCTATAAAACGATCCATCAAGGAGGCTCTTGTTCTCAAGTCGCCTGAATTTTCAAAACTTTTCATATTTTTTCATTTGCTTCAGTGCACACTATTGGAGCTGTTATGCTACAAAAGAATGAAGACAGTCATGAGCTGCTGATATCTTTTTTTAGTAAGTCATTACAGGGTTCTGAACTAAAGTATGATATATTGGAGAAGCAAGCATTTGCGCTAGTGAAAGCTGTAAAAGCTTTCAGACCATATCTTGTTGGAGAAAAGGTAGTTGCTTATGTTCCTCATGTAGCTATCAAGGATGTCCTGACACAATCTAAAGTAACAGGTAAAAGATGCAAGTGGATCAACAAAATTCAAGAATTTGACTTGGAAATTCAAATTACTAAACTTTTCAGAGGTCAGGGTTTGGCTAAACTAATGGTAGAGGTAAATATTGAAGCAAATTAGATTTGCAATATAGAAGAAGAAGATGTAATTGCAAGCATTGAGCATACTCAATGGTATACAGATATCATGTATTATCTTAAATACAAGAAGTGTCTAGAGGAAATGAGTGACACCCAAAGAAGAACGCTGAAGTTGCAAGTGTCTAAATATGTTTTTATGGATGGAGATTTAGTTTGGAAAAACATGGATGGTGTATTATTGTTGTGTCCAGATGAATTTCAATCTAAACATGTTTTGAGTGAAATGCACGAAGGAGTTTGTGGAGGGCATTACTCAGCAAAAACAACTGCTCATAAAATTATTATGGTAGGCTATTATTGGCCTAATATTTTTAATGAATCTTTTGCATATGTGAGAAAATGTGAAGCTTGCCAGAAGTTTTCTGGAAAATTGAAGTATCAGGGAGCTTTGCCATTACGACCTTTATAGGTTGATGCCCCTTTTCATCAATGGGGAATTGATTTCATCAGAGAGATACAAGAAAAATCAAGTGGTAGACATAGGTGGATATTGGTGGCCACTGATTATTTCATGAAGTGGGTAGAGGCTATCCCAACTAAACAAGCTACAAGTAAGGTGGTTACACAATTCTTGATGGATAATATCATTACCATATTTGGTATGCCATTGAGGTTGATTACTGACAACGGGATGTGTTTTTGATCAGATGAATTTAGAGGCCTCTATAGCACATATGGTATTACCATTTCATATGCAACCCCTTATCATCCACAGGCTAACGGACAAGCATAATTTAGTAATAAGAGTCTTCTGAAGATTATAAGAAGGCCGTTAGGTCAAAATAAGAATGCTTGGGATTAGAAATTAAGATTGGCTGTATGGGATGATAGAATTACAGTGAAGAAGGCAATTGGGAAGTCCCCATTTGAGTTAGTGTATGGAACATAGGCCAGGATGCCCTTGTAGAACTTGTTACCAGTTTACAAGTTTGTTCTTTAGGAAGATTTGGATATTCCTAAACCCATGGAGGAGAGAAACGAGTAGCTAGCTGAATTGGATGAAATAAGGAGAGTGGTTCAAAATCAAAACATAAAGTTGTAGATATAGATGAAATATTTATTTGACAGAAAAGAAAAAGATAGGAAGTTTGGAGAAAGTGATCTGGTACTGATGTGGAATGCAAGGTGCAAGGAAAAGGAAAAACATGGGAAGTTTGAAGCATTATGGCTAGGGACTTTTGTGGTGGTTGGAAAGAAGGGTGAAGAATCGTACTATTTGCAAAATATGGCTAGTGAGGATCAGGAATTTCCTGTACATGGGCAATTTCTAAAACATTTTTTCTCCTGAAGTAACACAGAGGATTAAGGATTGTTAGTGCATGGAAAATTCTTGATGATCCTCTTTGAAATTCTTTTCCATGCACAATAGTTTAGGAAATAAAAGGAACAGGAATTGTATGTACATGGACAATCCTATTTTTCCTTCTTTTGAAATAAATTCTTCCATGTACAGTAGTGTAGGGTCTCATTCATTACTATTGCCGAGTGTTCCAGCCTACTCACATGTTCCATCACTTTGAGTTTGGTCTGCTCACCCAGAAATCTGAATCCTTGTAATGATCTCACTATCATTCATCCCCAGACGAAGCCACTATTAGAACTGTAAAATTTTGAAATTTTTACAGTCTATTGCAGTCAAGAATTCTAGCATTGAGTCCTCATAATAAGCATAAAATTCCCTCTTTGTATTGTCTTGCTTATTTTCTATCATAAAATCCATTTGATCCATCAAGTCTTTCATTTTTCATTAAAAGACCCGAATCGGCAAGACATTGTAAAAGTCTCCCCGACCTGATTTTTCACTAATATATGTTTGTTATAGACTATTGGTAGTAATTTTTGCTTGTTTTGGTGACAAAAGGAATCATTTCGTCAAAGGGGAGTCATTGTTAGAGTGAAGTCATAGCGAATACAGTGTGTTTCACTGACCGATGCATGTGGAAGCTTATCGCTCAAGATAAAGGTGTTCGGGAAAATGTTTCGGCGAACTAATTTTTCTTGCCGATAGGCATCTAGAAAAAAGTATATCAGCATATGTTGGGGCATCGATGTAATGTCAAGGCAAAGACAATATGTCATACTGACTAATTCATAAAGGGGTCATATTGGTAGACTGATTGGTATAGGCGTGAACTCATAACGAAGTCATTTTGTTTTACTAACTGGCTTGCAAGCAATTGTTTCACCGAACCAAGTGGCTATTGTTTCGCCAAACCAAGTTCAAGGATATTCAAAAGTTATCGGTGAGAAGTTATAGAGTCTTGTTGATTCAGATCTTATATCGATGAAGATATGTATCGTCGAGAGAATAACTTTTCGGCATAAGTTTCACCGAAGTATGAATATTACACCAACAGATAGTTTGGGGTGAGTTTTTCCGAATAGGAGTAATATGGAGGAGTGATTTCAATAAGACATTTGGTGTCGGTATGTGTCTTCTCGAGGGTTCATTGTCTTGCCGAGAGTATTGTTTCATTGCTTGGGTTTATTTCTTCGGTGAGAGAATTTGGTGGACACACCAAAATGAGAATTCATCGGTGAAAGGGTGATTTTGTCTTAGCGAATGAAAATACATTGAAAAGTACATATCAGTAAGGTGCAAAGATATCTGCATAACATCTCCCAGACTTTGAAAGTCATAGTGAAGTGGGTGAAATGAAGATTGCATCAGCGAGAGTACAAATTTGTCTTGGTGACCCAATGTAAATAAAGACTTTCAGTGAAACAAGATGAATTCTGTGAGAGGTTTCCCCGACATCTATAGGTTATAGCGAAGAGCATAAAGATAAAGGATTTCAGTCAGTGTGAAGAACATTAATCTCTTAGTGATTGGAAAATGCTTTGAAGAATACATATCGGTATTGTTCCATGATATCTATGAGATGTTTCCCCGACTTTGAATTGTCACAGTGACATGAAAAGCAGAAGCATTAGTCATCAAGTTGATTCTAGGTGTGAGTAAGACCACAGTGTGTCTTGGCGAATGATGAAATAAACATTGAAAAGGGATTTCACCCCATATTTGAATTTTTCTCATCAAAAGGACATTTGATGTGACAGTGCCAGTTTCAAAGGTGGTTTCATTCGTGCTTCATTAATGGTGGGATGCTATAAAATAGTAATGTTTTAATCAATTCCTCATTTTCGAATTGATTGCTGGTGAATTGGCGTGCTGAACAGAGAACTGAGACATTTTTTCAGTCTAAGGAGCTCATGTAGAATACTATAAGTAGTTGCTTTTTTTTTTTCACATTTTGATTCTGTAAGTTTGAAAATGGAGTCTTCTGGTTCTAGAAAGGGTAAGGGTAGAAATCCCAGTGAGAGTCGTTAGTCAAAGGGAAAGAAACAAAGGACTGATATAGAGCATGAAGACACTAAAAGTAAACTAAACCAAGACCTCATTGATCAACTACCTGGTTCAGGGCCTAAAGCTAGAAGGTCCACATAGCTTAGGGCAGAAGTTGACAAGTTGGATGACAAATGCAACTTCATAGGTGATGTATGGACTATTGTAAGAGGGTATGAGCTTTTCAATTTCCACTATCATAGGAGGAATCATTTTGAGCCAGTCTGTAATCCATGGAAGTTGAATGTAGGGAAATTAGTGTGCCCTAATGTATTTGTTAATGCTGAATTGGTAAAATTGCTTGCTGATCATTATGATCCAAAGCATAAAGCAATATGTGATCCTTCTGGAAAAACCACAGATACATGTGTCAAAAGAAGGAATTGGTGAGGTTTTCAAATTGGAAGGGTTTTGCGATGAGGAAATCAATTGTGAAGAGTTGTAGAAGGAATTTTCCAGAATGGATACAAGTTACAAGGGTTGGAGGTTACCATTTCATAGGGTTAAATAGGGTAACAAACTAGAACCTCTGGAAGATAGTGAGGGGCCTCCCTATTATGTAGATTTGTTTGAACCCTATATGAAATATACATATTTTTTAGTGTGTCAGGTGTTGGGGATGGATGCCCCTGAATTCATGTCAATGGTGCCAATGGCCATTGCAGTAGACATTCAATATCACAACTTCAGGCTGTTTGTTTATGCTGAACAAATATTTGTAAGGAGCTTGACTCAGTATTGATGGCTATAAAGGGTGGAGCGTCCATTTTTCACCTCAGAAACTATTCATTGTTGATGCACTTAGTGTTATACTTCAGACAAGAGCTAGGGTTGTGGCCTCTGAAAATGAGAATTTCTCAGATTGGTAAGGAGGGTGAAGCATTGCACGTTCAGTTGTGGACTACGATTTGGGATAACAAGTTTGTTGGTTCTAGTTTTATTTATTTTGAGGACTATTTTGTAAAGACATTGTATATATTGTATCATTATCCTTGTAACTATTCATTGACTGATGAGATCAAAAGATTCCTGTGGCCTAAAGACTTCAATGGGTGAATTGACCATAATTGGGGAGACTGATATTGTTTAGAGGGAGCTACAATAATCAGAGTGTATGGATTTGAAGATTATCCTTTCATTTTTCCAAGGACATTTCCAAACAGGGTTGCATACTTGGAAATTGTCTGAAAAATGGATTACAGTAGTGATGCATTTCAGCTCTTTTGGGAAGCAGGCTTTTATGCCTAGTACTTATGTTTTGGAGATTTCACTATGTTGGCTAAAGAGGGATATAATTCAATTCTTCATAGATTGTTGCACTATAACATGAAAAGAGGACCAACTAGGAAAAAATTTGACCCTGAGGGATATATTAATTCAATGAAGGAAAGGATTAATTTTCGAGGGTATCAGCATGTACCCTATCCTATGGATGATATGATTAGAAATTTGGATGAAGATGAAGCATAAATGTTAGTTGAAAGATATAACTAGGGGTTACATGATATTGAGCTATTGTCTTCTAGAGATGAAGAAACACCAAGAGCTAATGTGCCACAGGGTTGAACTGAAAAGGTATCCAGGATGAGGACTCAACAATATGTTTGCCCAGTTAGAGAACAAAGTATTGAAAGTGGTGATGTTGATACAAGGCAAATGGAGTACAAATCATTTGTTTCTGATGATGAGTTTATACATTCCTTAGAGTTCAAGGCATTCTTGTACAAGTAGAAGGGGAAGGAGATAAGAGAGAATGTTGATGATATCACTTTCGGAAATGAGGAACAATTGTTGGCTCAACTGAGAAAATGTGTGGATGATGAAATGACAAATATGACTGCTGAAATAGGGAGGAAAATGTTGGAGGATGCAGGTGTCATGATCTTGCGTGGCCTTGATTTGAATTCTACATTGGTCTTTGATAGTTTCTTGGAGGTTAGTAATGCTACTCACAAGCTTGATAAGGCAAAGGTGACAAAAGTGTATATGGGCTCCAAGTATAATATTGATGAGGGATCAATGTTGATATGGGCTTTGTACCCACCCCATAGGAAATCAGTGGTACTTGATACAGAGAAGGAATTTGGCCATGTCTTGACTCTAAAAGCTAGAGAAGCTGATCCTATAGCTACTGTAGATATTGGGGTAAATATTACAAAGTTGAATAAAGCACAAATTCAATTGTTGATAAAAGAAAGAGAAATGTATAAAGTAAATAACAAGAAATTGCTGAGAGAAAATGATAGAATCAAAGATTTGGTTGGTGTTTCAATGGGAACAACCAAAATGATCACTCAAGGAGAAAGTTCTCAGGAAAAAGACCACTGGGTAGGGTCAAGTTCTTATTCTCAAGGAAAGCATGATGCTATTGTTGCAATTGTTAAGAAGAGGCAGGATCATTTGACATCCTGGTTGAATAAATTGTGGGAAAAATACTCTCATACTCTTGCTGCATTGAAGGAGCACACAAGGATGGATGGATGAATCATGCTGTAATTTCATGAGTTGGCTCAAAGTGATGAAGCTAGTAGTTCTACTCTTGAAGCTGCAAATCATATAATCAATTGCCATCAAAATTTCTATGATGAATTGCAAGGGGATGAATAGGGGTTAATTTCAGCTACTGAGAAAAGTGTAATTCCATTTTCTGATGATAATGGGGATTTGAAAGAGGACACCAGATGGAAAAATGAATGTGAGTCAATGCTAAGTGAAATCATGAAGATAGCTTCTGCAAAGGATACAACATTGGAAGAAGTGAGTAAGCAAAATGAGGAAATGGTCAAAATGGAAGTTATGGTCCAGAATGCTATTGGAGATGTGGATACATATGAGTGCCAAGATTATTTGGACCACCTCAACAAGACTCACTTATGGCTAAATAGAACCTAGTTATTCTCTATCTTTTGTTTTATAATATGTATTTTCTATTTCCGAATGGATGTGTCCTTTCATATTCTCAATGTATAAATATTCATTTTGAAAACAATATGTGGGATATAGATAGAATAGGATAGAGAATAGAGGATATAGTGGAATTTCATGTTTCATAGGGTTGAGACTCTGATGTATGTTTTGAAGCTATGGAGATATCAATGAAAATCGTCTGATTTGCTGGCGTATTCTGGTGTCAATTGTTGTGTTGTTCCTATTGAAAGAATTATTTGAGTTGTCTCTAAAATTGATGTTTCTTGGTTATTTAGATCAACATAACAAGTTTATGTCTGGTTTATCATTACGTATTTTCCATATCTCTATGATTGGTTGATAGATTCTTTCAAGGAAGGATTAAATCCTTTTGATTAATCACAGTAATCAAGGAATTTCATTTAGATCAGTAAGAACTTAATAATCACAATCTTGCATGTTTATACTAGTTATAAACAAAATATGCCAAACAATTTTAATAACCTCTAGAAAGAAGTCAGTTATTTAAGGTTTCATTTGACTCCGTATATATATAAGGCACTGGTCTCACTGTTT